>PVHP010011521.1:0-45006 GCA_004024765.1 Zapus hudsonius | reverse complement strand
CTCCCTCCTCCTCCGCCCCAGCCTCCCGGCGCTCGCCGCTCCCCGGTCCGCCTCTCAGACCCAGTGCCGCCGCTCCCGCGGCAGGACCGGCCCGCGCGCTCCCCGGGCTGCGCCCTCCTCGGTCCCGCGCCCCCGGGGCTCGCAGGGACACCCTCCTCCCTCCCGGCTCGCGGCCCCGCCCGGCCCGGCCCCCGCCCCGCGCCCCAGCGCGCCGAGGATGTGAGTCCTGCCGGCCGCCGCCGCCGGAGCAGCAGCCACTCGCGCGCGGAGCCCGAGCGCAGCGCAGCATCGCTGCGGGCGCTCGTTGGGTCGCTCGCGCGGGTTGCGCGCTCCTGCCCGGAGCGGTGTCCCCCGGCGCCAGCGCCGCCGCAGTCCGCGGGCCGTCCCCGGCCGGCCACCCCCGGCCCCAGCGCCGCTGACCCTGTCCGCCGCGGGCGGGGACGCGGGCGGAGGAGGTGCCCCCTCGGAGCCCCCGGACGCGACCATGTCGGAGGTGCTGCCCTACGGCGACGAGAAGCTGAGCCCCTACGGCGACGGCGGCGACGTGGGC
Source organism: Zapus hudsonius (assembly GCA_004024765.1). NCBI lineage: Eukaryota > Metazoa > Chordata > Mammalia > Rodentia > Dipodidae > Zapus > Zapus hudsonius. The sequence continues at coordinate 44,456 of PVHP010011521.1, read as the reverse complement.
CAGATCTTCTCGTGCCGCCTGCAGGACACCAACAACTTCTTCGGCGCCGGGCAGAACAAGCGGCCGCCCAAGCTGGGTCAGATCGGTCGGAGCAAGCGGGGTGAGTGCTCGCTCGGTCCCCGTCCTTCCTTCCTCGCGGCGGCCAGGCGATGGCTTGCCCGGGGGTCTCTAGACTGCCGGAGCCCGTTTCCCCCACCGTGGAATCTCCCACCTGCAGAATCGCGGGACCCCAGACCGTGGGTGGAGCTGGCGCGGGCCGCAGGCACGGGTCCCCCTCGCCCGATCCCCCGTGGGGTCACTCGGGGGCGTGGCGGCTTCTAGCTGCAGCAGAGGCCCCGGGTTATACCCGCGTCCCCACCCGCGCCAAAGTTTGCTTTCGGATATTTGGCACCACCCAACCTTTGGCGCAGTGAAGTCGCCACTGATCTCACTCTGTCCCTGGGGGAGGGGGTCCTGGGGCTCCCCAGGGGTGGGCGTGGGGAGTTGCGGGGAAAGGACCCCTCTCCTGCGGGGCAGACAAGGGACCTTCCAGTCGCACGGCTTTCACTGTGACTTGGGGAGCTTGGAGCCAGAGCCGAGAAGCCCCAGGGGGGGACCCAGACACTGCGAGGCTCCGCGCGGAGCTCCGGAGGCTCGGGGACCGAGAGGGAGCGGGGACGGCTGCCCGCCCGGAGAGGCTGGGGCGCCGAGGTGGAGGAGGAGAGAGTCGGGACGCCGACATCGGCCGAGAGCCGGAGACAAAGCTCGGGAGCCGGGAAGGCGTCGATAGAGACGCAGAAGTGGCCGTGACAATGAGGGTGACCGGCCCCCGGGCCCTGGCCCAGCGATCTTCGCGCCGAGGGAAGGAAGGGGGGGCGCGAGGCAGACCCCCGGGCGGCAGAGGTTCTGCCCTCGGCCGAGGCCGGGGAAGTCGGGGGCAGACGCCGCCCTCCCGGGGCGCGGAGACACGGAGAGCCGGGAAAGGCCAGGCCAGAATCCTCCGGCCGCTGGTTGATCGCTCCATCCGTCCCCTCCAGGCTCCCGGCTCTCCCACTCTCAGCCTGGGCCACCACTGACCGGGAGACCTCAGACCCCTTTTCTCTCTTCTCTCAGCCTCTCTCTAAATAAATTCTCCCAGCCCGGGAAGGACGTGGCCAGGTCCTGGGGGTTCCGCCTTCAGGCTTTCTTTTTCTCAAAATCCAGCTGGGATGCAGGTTGGGGGGTGGGGCAGTTCAGAAATGAGCCGCTCGGGGACCCCAGAGGAGGAGCCCACGTGAAGGGTGCTGCTTCACTGGGCAGTGAGTCCTCCCTCACCCTCCTCCCTTGCCCTCTCTGCACTGCCCACTGGCATCAAGTGAAATGTCTAAGACGCCCCCTCCCCTTGTGGGCCCAAGTGCACTTACCTCTCTTTTTTTCCTTTTTTTTTTTTTTGCAGTTGTTATTGAAGATGATAGGATTGATGACGTGCTGAAAACCATGACGGACAAGGCACCTCCTGGTGTCTAACTCCCCCAAAGACAATGAGTTGAGGGAATTAACAGCGGCGGGCCACCACAGATTGGCTAAAAGAAAAAGAGAAAGTACTTGGAAATGTATTATTAGCTTGCTATCTACATGAAATCAACAGCCTGTATCTGGTGTCAGGCCGGGAGACAGATGAGGTGGGAGGAGGAGGAGGAGGAGGAGGAGGAGGAGGAGGAGGAAGAAGAGGAGAAGGCCCTGGGCTTCTCTCAAAAATAAAAATAAAAAAAAACACATAAAACAAAAAAATTAAAAATCACTATATACACATATAAAGAAATAAAAACGAAGTCTCCGTTGCAGCTATTTGTCAGAATTAATATCTTTTTCTTTTGATATATGGTGACTATTGCTCAAGGGTAGATCTGGGTTTGAATCACTTCGAGAAGTAGCAACACCAAGTATTACGAGGTGCTTGCCTTCTTCCCTGATTTGGCTGTTCCGGATGTTTACATTATTTAATCTTGCAAAAATGATCCTGTGCACTTGGATGTGACACGCTGTCCAGTTTTATTTTTTTATGTTATTTTATTCTTGGATGTACAAAAGCAATGGGAAAACGACCTCTGTAGATACTGTTTTATTTTGGTCATCTTTTGAAGTTCACCGGAATGTGTTTAAACCCAGAAGATGATTAACTTTTCTAAGGAATGATACATAGAGAGAATCTGTGTTTTATTTTCAAATGAAGTGGAAAGCTTGTGTTTCTTGGTTTGCTGCAAGCTATTTGCCCAAGTTAATACAAATGGACACATTTTATATGTCTGGAAAAAAAATAACAGGAAAAACAAAGAAAAAAATGCTTGAGCTTTTTCTAACCTCCCCCTGCAGTCTGTTGTGTGAACGCCTGTTTCCCCCCTAATATTGTGTCAGTTTATTCTCTTTAATGGACTGTAAAAAAATGTAATCACAAGAGTGCCAAATATCTTGAAATGCCAAAAGGCATTTTGGTTTCTTTTTCCCTGTGCTCTGAGTCCACGTAAAGGAATGCTTGGAGTGTCTTTCTGTTATTTATAGGGATTCTCTTAAGACACACCAGCTGCCTGTTTTGCATGGTATTTGCAAAAATGCCTCTTGCGTGAGGAATCTTTTACCATTTTTTTTGTTTGTTTGCAACTTTCGGACCTTCCTTCCCTTCCCAGTATCCTCTTTTCTTAACTCTGTATGTTGCACCTTGAACCAGCACACAGGGCTCTTTCTCCAATGTACAATAAAGATCAGTTCCTGTGTCTCCCTCCTCTCTTTCTTTGGCTTTGGTTCTGGGTGACTTGCTGTCCATCTGCTAGTGACAGATAGGAATGTGGAGAGGGTCTTTGGTCTGTGAGGCAAAAAGACATTGTAGCTGGGGGTGGGGTAGAGGCACCTTTGGGTGGACTTAGATGGGCTGGATGGGCCAGGCCATTCCCCACCCCACCACCACCAAAAGTGACTGTAGTTCATTTGGGATTTGCAAGTTGGGCTGTACTTGCTTCCCCAGGGCTTAGACCATCCTGGTGGGGCAGGGAGACAGTCTTGTCAAGAGCAATGGTGGGACAGATGAATCCTAGGCTTGGATTTAAGTCCTAGCTCTGACTTCCTAGCTCTGTGAACTTGAATAAATCCTTGGACTTCTGTAAGCCTCAGTTGCCTAGTCTGTAGAGTGGGGATAACTCAGCTCCTGTCTCAGAGTCAAGGGGAGGAGTAGCAACACTTGTCCATAGGAGCCTTCAGTATCAGATGGTTAGAAGTCCTCCTCTGGACACATCAGGCAGAGCTGAGGATACATACTGGTCTTTCTCTGCACCTTCAACTGGTCTCTGCTTGACAATGAGCCTGCTCTCTGGGGATCCACAACTAGGAGGTCTGGGAACCCCAACAGCCTTTCTCTAGCCACAGCTTGGAAAGGCTTGTTAAAGAAGAATGAAAAAATACCCTGCCTCCTGTTGATCTGGGGGCAGTTCTTGGGGGTGAGTTAGGGCCCCAGGGAAAGGAAGACTTGGGAGGAGGGTTTTGGCTAAAGAAAGACTAGGAGAGGTTTTTCTCCTGGGCTGTGATGCATCCAGGAGCCCCAGTGCCTGGAGCTTTTAATGTGTTTATTGTAAAACTGTCAGCCAGGGAGTCACAACACAGCTCACAGTGACAGGAGCCTGAGTATGACTCAGACATCAGGTAAGAGTCCCCACAGGAGGAGGTAAGTTGTGGTGTGGGAGAGGGGGTCCAAGGGAGATGGTGAATATCTAACCCCCACTCCCAGACAGTGGAGGCCCAGCGGCCTCAGCTGGTTCCAGCCCAGAGCTGCTCATCCTGTGGTCCTCATTAGGACTGGTAGGGAGGCTGGAACTGGCAGTACCAGCCAGCGGAAGCTTCAAGATGCCAGTTTCATTTCCCCAGGCACATGGTCCTCTTCTTGAATCTGGTTGTCTTCCTTCATGACCCTAGGCACTCCCTGGCTTTGGGATTGAGGGTCATTATGCCCTCCTGACCCTAGGCACCCCCTGGCTTTGGAGTTGAGTGTCTGTATGCCCCAGCGATCACTGGTCCTGAGCCCAGTCATTCCCCTGCACTTTCCCCCTAGAAGGCCAAGAGACGCAGAGAGAGGCAGAGCCCAGTTTTCCTTCGTACATCCATCTGTCAAGAAGGGCAGGAGCCCTGTGTAAAGTCTCTGGGAAGGCACGGTTTCTGTCTGCACCCTGGCGTGTTTACCATGGATCCTACTCCCATCCACTCTCTCCTGACACCGGGAGCCAGTCACTCATCAGCAGGCAAGGCCCAAAGGAAGCAAAAAGGACCATGTAGCATCCGCATCCATTGAGCTCTATGGATGCAGGCTCACAACAGCCCTGTGGAATGAGCTCTCTTGTTACCCTGACTGCACAGCAGACACAAGGCCCAGGAAGGGTAAGTAAGTCATCTTTGTAAGATTGCCTCAGCTAGTAAGTTTCCCAGGCAGGATTGGTCCCAAGAGTCCACGACACAGGGTGGGCAGGTCGAAACATCGACCCTCGGGCCCCTGCTCAGCCTCAGCTGCAGCCATTATCCTTCAGCTTCCAAAGGTCTGTGTGTTCCGAAGTCCTGCCTGTCTCCACCAGGCTTCACAGTAGATGACTGGTTACATCAGGGACCTGAAGTTGGTGCTCTGATGTGGGCAGCTAGTGCCTGGGAACCCTGGGCCAAGGCTGCAGGTCCACTTTTCCTAAGTGATATGTTAAAATGCACCTGCTGGAGGCCACTGGGCAGTGAAGGCAGGCCCTCAGCCTGCAATGACAGTCTGTCCTGAGGCCTCCACTCAGCAACAAGGAAAATAAATACACTACAGCATTGGGTAAGCATTTGTCGAGAAGGCACTTTGGAGACTGGGCAGATATCAAATTATACCAAGTGCAGGATATGTTGGAATTATCTGGAGAGGCAGCAATAAATATGGAAAAGGCTATGAAAAGACTGAGGTGGGGGAGGGTTCCCATCGACCGCAGCATCCAGAATTCATCCTTCAAACTTAACTAATTGAATGTACATAAGATGCATCCATCCTCACTGGGCTTGGCTCTGGAGGCCTGTCCAAGATGACAGGCCACAGGAATATTGAAAGCACCTCGAAGGGGAAATTAGCTTGAAGAAGACAGAGGTCTGGATGCCACAGCTGAGAGAATACGCTTGGGTTGTCTGCAGCGCCAGAGGGAACCAAGACCACTGTAAATGGCTCTTTACGTGCGTGTGTGTGCGTGTGTATGTGTGTGGTCTATGCATGTTTATATCATGTTTGGGGGTAGATATCCACATAGGGCATCTCCGATCACTTTCCACCTTTTTCCGTTTGTTTTTCCGAGGTAGGGTCTCACTCACTCTGTAGTCCCAGGCTGGCCTTGAACTACAGCAATCTTCCTACCTCTGCCTCCCAAGTGCTGGGATCAAAGGCTACATTTAGAGCTAGCAGCAGAACATGGACGCATTGGTTCTGGGATTCCAGGTATGAAATATGTAAGCATGAAGGAGCCGTGGGGGCTTGCACCAAGGTTCCCAAAAGCTGCTGAGGCTGGGCACTTATCTTTTGAGACAGAGGTTTCTTGCTGAGCCTGGAGCTCACTATTCAGCAAGCCTCAGGCATCCCCTGTCTCTGCCTCACAGGCCTATGTGCTGCACCTGGCTTTTATATAAACACTGGGGATTTAAACTCAGGTCCTCATGCTTGCATGGCAAGCTAGACTGAGCCATCTCCCCAGACTTGCAATGGTTTTTCGAGTATGCTTGAGTTTTTGGCTATGGCACTGAAAGAAGTGGTTACTGCTTTGGAGTAGGAAGGATGGGGGTTTGAATGAAGAAATGGGAATGGTTTGGGTGAGTCAGCAGCCTCCAACAGTTTCCAAAGCCCGTGCTCAGGGCACTCCTGACTTGAAGGCAATGTTAAGAAAAGTCATTCATCCCCTTCCACCCAACCCGCTGGAAGTCTTCCTTCTCTGGATGGAGAGACCAAGAGCTGCAGACTTCTTGCCCTGGGGAAGGCATGAGCTTGTCTTTCTGCTTGGATCACTTCCTTTGACAAGACCTCCTCTGATAAGTACTGATTTAGTGCCTGCCATGTGTGTCTGGCACTGTACTAGGCTGAGCACAAAATGGTGTGTTGTAGTTCCTTCTAGTTGCTGGCAGAAAGCACCTGACCAACAAAAAACAGCTTGATGGAGGAATGGATTTATTTTGGTTTACAGACTCAAGGGGAAGCTCCAAGAGGGCAGGGGAAACACAGCATGAGCAGAGGTTGGGCATCACCTCCTGGCCAACATCAGGTGGACAATAGCAGTAGGAAGTGTGCCCAACACTGGCAAGGGGAAGCTGGCTATAACCCCCATAAGCCTGCCCCCAGCCACCCTCCTCCTCCAGGAGGCTCTGATTTCCAAACTGCCATCAGCTGGGGACCAAGCATTCAGAACACATAAATTTATGGGGGACACCTGAATCAAACCACCACATGGTGACAAAATGGGAGTTTGTCCTAAGCTCAAAGATGACCATTTTCTCTGTGAAAATGAGATTGGGACACAGGGGCTTGGAGACTTGCAGTTAACCTCTTTTTGTAGGACAAAACACCCAACCAAAAGCAGCTGATGGACGGAAAGGGCTTTATTTCAGTTTCCAACTTTGAGGGGAATTTTCATCATGGCAGGAAAAGCATGGCAGAGCAGACAGCCAGATGTCACATCTCCTCACATCAACACCAGGGAGGGGAGAGAGAGAGAAAGAGAGAGACAGAGAGACAGAGAGACAGAGACAGAGAACTAGTATGTGTGAAGATAAAATCCCAAGTGACATGTCACCTCCAGCCAGGCTCTTACCTTCAAAGCTCCACCAGCTGGAGACCAAGCAGACCAAGCAGAAGGCTTACTCACCAACACGGGATGCTATGGGGGACACTTCACATTCAAACCACCACAGATACCCTGAAAATAAGCAGTTAGGCTTCCTTGGTGTTTGCAGTAACAAGGAACTACAGAGAGCCAGGTCCTGGGGACTACCTGACACTCAAACATATAACAACATTATTAGAGACAAGTTTTAGATGATGTACAGAAAGGTTGCCATATCACCCTGACTCAGTTTCTCCTAATGACAACATCTGGCATGACTGCAGCAAATATCGCCCAGCTAAGGAGCCAGCACATAGGCTCATTGTTAGCCACTAAATTCCACTGTTTATTCCGATTTTATTAGTTTTTACTTAATGTCCTTAGTCTGTTCCTGTGTTCCACACGGAAGGGCACGTTACAGTCAGCCAGTGTGCCTCTCTGGGCTCCTTTCAATGGCATTAGTCTTTCGGACTTGCCTTGTAGTTTTGGTGGTCCACCAAGAGCAATACGCCTTGTTTGGGGTGGTATACTGGTGTGTCTTATAGGCTGGCCCTCATTTAGCATTTAGGTTTGGTTTTTTTTTGGGGGGGGATAAGATCTCCCTCTAGCTCTGGCTGCCCTGGAATTTACTCCAGTTCACTGCGATCTTCCCACCTAAGCCTCCTCAGTGTTGGGGTCGTAGGTGTGAGTGCCAGGATAACAGGTATGTGCCACCAAGCTACCTGCTGGTATCTGCAATGCTGGGGTTTGAACCCAGGGCTTGATGCGTGCTAGGTAAACACTCTAGCAACCGAGCTTCAGTTCCAGCTCCCTTAATCAGGGTGGTCTGATGTTTTCTCAGCAGTTCCAGGGAAGTGGTGGGTGTTAGGAGGGCTGTGGAAGCAACGCACCCTGCTTTCCACATGGTATCAAGAGCACATTCAGTAGACATGACTCATTTTGTTTTTGTGGGTCCCTGACTGAGATAGTGGGGTTCATCAGGATTCTGGGCTGCAAAGTTCCTTCTTTTCATCCTTTCTTTCCATCCTGCATTCTACGCACAGTCCAGGCCAAAGGGGAAAGGGGTTCTGCTCTGCCTCCTGGAGACAGGAGTGTCTCCATCCTTGGTTTTGGATTCTTCTGGGTCGGCAATCTGAGTAACTTATTTTTCAGAAGTTCTGCTCTTGATCTGGAGTTGGGCAAGCCCACCATGGTTTACAACAATGACGAGTTCCAGGCAGGTTTTTTTTTCGGGGGGGCGGGGGTTGGGATGGAGCCAGAATCCACAAAATACCCATTGTGTGCCTGATGACCAATACTTAAAGCCGTGCAAAAAAAAAAAAAAGAGGTTAAAAATTAATAAGCCAGGCATGGTGGCACATGCTTTTAATCTCAGCACTCGGGAGGCAGAGGTAGGAGGGTTGCCATGAGTTTGAGGCCATCCTGAGACTACATAGAGGATTCCAGGTCAGCCTGGGCTAGAGCAAGACCTTACCTTGAAAACAAAACAAAACGAAATTAATAAAAGCAACTTCCTGTGGAGAAACTGTCACCCTAGTTAGAAACTGCAGGATTTTTTTTCTTGGAACCCTTCAGGCAGCTGCTCGGGTTTATAAAATCTGCCTATTAGAGGGAAGGAGAAGGGGGGAAAAGGGTTGTCAGCTTTCAGCAGCAGAGATTCTCCCAAACTGTATGCAAAAATAAATCCCAGGCGATGCCTGTAACCCAGGAAACCTGGCAGCCTGACTGGAGCCTGTGGGGTGGCCTCTGGGGACAAAGATCTTGTGTCCGAAGACCCAGCCCCCTCCCCAGAAGAACGAGAGTCCCTAGAAGACATTGGCAGGGTCTCTCCCACCCTCCACTGCCCTCACCGGTTCTGTGAGGTGGATTTGGCTCCCCTTAGCATACTTACACTGCCAGGGAGGGTTGCCCCTAACTCAGGGAAGCACCCCCAACCCCATGCCCTAGAGAAGGGTCCTTGACCCAGAAGCAGATGTTTTGAGGATAGAGTCACCCACCAAGGGGAAGGAAGTCAGGCTGCAGAAAGGAGGGGGTCCCACAAGTTTGAGTGCCATGGGAAATCCTCAGAGAATGGGCATGGGGTAGGCAGGCGGTGATGACAGGAAGTGGTCACAGGAAGAGATGTCCTTTGGGGCAGAGCTGGGTGGCCAAGGGATTCAGGAGCTCCCTCTGGGAGGGTGTTTGGTAGAAGCGATTAATTTAGTTAATTAATGAAGTCCATATTCATTCAACTTCCCTGGCAGGCCAGAGGGGAGGTGGGGCTTGTGCTTGGCACTAGGGAGACCAGGCAGGCTAAAGAGGCCTCTTCCGGTTCAGAAATGTCCCTGTCTGATCCATGACCTTTCCCTGACTGAACTTCAAGGGGTGGGGGAGGGGTGGGCCCACCGGAAGTGCAGGCAACCCTTGAGGGAACCAGGATAGCATGTGGCTGGCCTCCACCCTGCCTGTATTACCGAAGATTTGTGATCTTCGAGGTAAGTCTGACAGTATCCCCCTCCCACTATGCGACCATCAACTCCAGTGTTTTGTCTCCCTGGAACTTCGTTGTTCAACGTGGAAAATAATATTTACTCCTCGCTCGCTGTAGACCGGTAGCTGTTCTTCACTTCTTTGCATTTCAAGTTCATTGACTTTTCACAGACACTGTCAACTAGGCTTTGTCGGATAAGGGACACTGAGGCCCAGGGTGTCCATGTCACTTGCTTACCATGCCACAGCTGCACAGAGGTAGAGCTTGGGACGGTCCCTGGAGCCCTTGCTCTCAAGCTGTTCCCATTCAAGGTGGGTGGGTGCGTGGGGGTCACCCAGGATGATTCTCAGCTTCTTGCAAAGCACCAGCTCCTGGAGGGCAGGGGTGGAGGGGTGGGGGAGGGGAGGATCTGCTGGGTGGTGAACCCTGGACCAGGCCAGCCCATCACCATAGGGACAGCTGGGTGGAGGTGGTGGCTAGGCCAGCTGCCCCATGGGGCAGTTCCGGGGAGCTCCCTCTCTCAGTGAGGGGAGTGGCAGCAAGCTGGTACCTGGGGCTGTGCCTTCCTGGCAGCCAAGGCCACGTGAATTCTTTGCTCACAGACAGGGGAGAGCACAGGTCCGCTCCAGGCGTCTCAGCCTGGGTGACCTGGCCCAGCCCTGGCCACACCGCGCCATCTCCAGTTCATCGATGTGAATTATTTACTGTGTCTGGCGTCCTCCCCAGAGGCCTACTCTCCTTCCGGCTGGCCTCCGTCCATTCCCTGCCTTTCCTCCTCCTCTTGGTCCCAGCAGCCTCCTTCCTCTCTCACTGTCCAAGGAGTCCCTGTGTTCCACCCCAGAGGAGCCTTGGGGAGGAAGGAGCGCCCCACTCTCTCCAGCCTTCCCCTGAAAGAAGGGACACTGCTTGGGTCCCCTGTGAAAGTCAGCATCCTCTTCTCAGGCACTGGAATGGCAATTCCTCTTCTGGATGTTTCCAGGACTGCTTTCAGAGGCCACAAGGTGATTTGGGGGGAGAATGGCCTCTGTGTTGTGTCTATGTCGGTGTGTTTTAATTGCTACTATCCTGCAAGTAGTTAATGATTTAATTATCCCAGTCATCCTACCACTTGGAGACACTCTACATTATCTCCAGTACGCAAGCTGCGAGACTGAGGCCTTGAGGGGTCGAGAAGCCATCCTCAGCCAGGAAGGAAGCAAATCCAGCTCACACTTTTCACCTGGACCCACATATCCGGGCCACATGGCCCCCTTCGCCTGTGGCCTTCCACAGGCCTCCTGGGGCTGCCAGCCACATCTGTCACAGTTGACCTCCTCGTAGGGTGAGTGGCCCAGCCCTGCTTGGTTCTAAGCTAAATGCTGGGACACTCTGGTAAGCTTTTGCTGAGAAGCTCTTTGGGTGCACATTTCAGCCAGCTCACCACCACCCCCACCTCTCCAGCTGCATGCAGAAGTTGTGGCCTGTTGTCACCCCACTGGGGTTTAGAAAAGCACCGACGAGGAGGCTAGAGACCTAGCCGTGTTCATTCTGCTCTCTCTGATGCCTCCGTGAACCTGAACTCAGCATGCATTCTACGTGTGGCTGGGGCTCACTACCTCAGGTCTCTGATCCTCATCTGGAACATGGGCCCATGGGCCAGGCCCCTTCAGAGGATTGCTGGAATTGTGACAATTATGACACAATGCCCAACACTTAGTTGGAACAACAAATATCAGACTCTGTTCTTGACCTTCCTGGGAAGCCATCCTCAGATCTGGGCTTTGGAGTCCAATAGTGAGTGTTAGAGGAAGGGGCCAAGGGTAGGCAGAGGACTATGCAGGTCCCCCCAACCCTGCTCTGCATGGCCCGACCAAGCAGGGTTTGGCTGTGCAGGGTCCCTTTCCCCTGTGTTAGGCCAGCTTAGGTTGCCTGGGAGGGGAGTGTGTGGCTCCTTTCCCATGCTCTTACCAGTTCCAGACATTTCCATTGGTTAAAACAGGTTGGGGGTGGGGATAAGGGGGATCCTGTACCACCTACCTCATCTTTCACTTCCCCTGAGCCCATGATGTCTTGGCCTCACTGTTCTTTCTAGAACGTCCTTCTTGTATCTCACCTCCTACCCTTCATTCAGGCAAATTCTGCTCAGCCTCTAGGGGTCAGCTGAATACCTTCTGGGCCTTGTGGCTAAGGTCCAGGGCAGATGTCAGCAGAGATGGCACCTCCTCCAGGAAGCCTTCCCTGAGACTCCTGCACCTAAATGGTGTCCTTTCCTCAGACTCCTGAAGCCCCATACCTCCTTCTGTCCCCACTCCAGTTCCCTAGTGTATCACTGCTGGCCTGTCCTCCGCCACCAGACCTTGTTTCCCTCCAGGGCAGCTGCTGGAACTCTCTTGTTTGTCTTCATATCCCCAGGGCTTCATGCAAATATCAGGCGCATAGCAGTTCCCCAGGGAATGCTGTGGAGTTAATGTTATAATAATAACAATCTCTTGCATATGTAGTTTTGCAGCTTCAAAAGCTTCCTTAGGCTCCTGTCATCTGATTTCCATAGAAACCTCATCTTCTGAGGCTGGCAGGGGTGGGGGTCAGGTGTGTCACCCTTGGACCTCTGTGCAGGCCATTCGCCCATATTGTCTCCCTAGAGGTGGGCAGGATTATGTTTGTGATATGTTTGGTTCCGAGTGGGGGTCTCCTCAGAGCTCTATTTCAGGCTTGCTGTTTGATGTTGGGGGGTGGGAGGTGGTGGGGAGGAGGCCAGGCATTGTTGCTTACAAGTGAGAAGTTGAGGCTGGATTGCCTGCTAGTTAGTGCCCAGTGAGTGTGACCTCAGGAGCACAAAGCCTGGGAGCCAGGGGCTTTCATCCTTGAAGGTTTGCTCAGGGTACAAAATCCTGAAGATTCAGGGAAAAAAAAAATCTGGAAGAGGGACTACATAAATTGCAGCCCATCCACTTGGAATATTCGGCAGCCATTAAGAATAATATCAGGTCTGGGGAAATGGCTCAGCAGTTAAAGGCACTTGCTTGCAAAACCTGATGACCTAGGGTTCCATTCGCCAGTACCCACGTCAAGCTACATGCACAAAGTGGTTGCGTGCATCCGGAGTTCGTCCCTGGCACGCCCATACTCTCTTCTCTCTCCTCACAAATAAATAAAAATATAAAACACAGTATTTCAGAGGGAGGAGTTGCCTTTCTTTCTTTGATGTAGTATGCAGCGTGGTACAGTGTAGCAGTTCCTGGATCTCAGTTACTTACATCCCGTCTTCAGAAAATTTACCATCACCAAGTTGAACCTGTGCATAGTATACTATTATCTGCTTCAAGCTAGCAATAAAATCTGTGAAATGATAGGTTTGATATGTAGTTCAATCTCTTTCTAAAAGTTGCTATCTCTTACTAAAAGTAGGGAGGTGGCAGACCTGGAAGGCTGAGGTAGGAGGGTCACCGAGAGTTGGAAGTCTACTTGGGGCTACAGAGTGAGTTCCAGGTCAGCTTAGACTATAGTGAGACCCTGACTGGAAAAAAAGAAAACAAAATGTAAAAAAAAAAAAAAAAAAAAAACTTAAAAAAACAAACAATATTTCAGAGGGCATGGTAGCACACACCTTTAATCCCTAGCACCCAGGGGTCTTAAATAGGAGGATTGTCATGAGTTTGAGGCCAGTCTGGGGCTAGAGAGTAAGTTCCAGGTCAGCTTGGGCTAGACTAAGATTCTGCCTAAAAGTTAAAAAATCAACAAAAAGAATTAGTAATATTTTAGGGGCTGGGCTTGTAGTTCAGTGGTAGACTGCTTGCTTGACATGTGGAAACCTTTGAGTTCCATCTCTGACACTAAAAAAATCAATAAAAGTGAAAAATTGGAGCTGGAGAGATGGCTCAGTGGCTGAGGTGCTTGCTTGCAAAGCCTGCTGGCCTGGGTTCAAGTCTCAAGTCACTCGGGTATCACCCAATTCAAAAAGTGGCACAAGTGTCTGGCATTTATTTGTGGTGGCAGGAGGCCCTGGCACTCATGTGTACACACACACACACACACACACACACACACACACACACACACATAATAAAATAAAATAAAATAAAATAAAGTAGGAAATTAAAGATGGAAGAAAATGTCAGTCCCATCTTCTCTGGGATCTGGGTTAATGGATGTTTTCCTCATGTCTCTTCTCTTTTTTTCTTTGTGACAGGGCCTCATAACTGGACTAGAACTCACAACATTCCTCAGGTGGGCCTAGAACTTTGATCCTTGGTCTTTTCCTCCCACTTCCCTGAATTCTCTAAATATATATATATATTGGTTTTTCGAGGTAGGGTCTCGCTCTAGCCCAGGCTGACCTGAAATTCACTATGTAATCTCAGGGTGGCCTCAAACTCATAGCAATCCTCCTACAACTACCTACCAAGTGATGGGATTAAAGGCATGCGCCACCACGCCTGACTAAATATTTAAAAAAAATTTTTTTTTTCAGTGATAAGGATGGAAGTCAGGGCCTCTCCCGTGCTAGGCAAGTTCTCTGCGCTGATCCATGCCCAGCTTTTTCTAGAGATTTCACAATGGTATGTGTTACTTTTCTTATCAGGAAAGCATGTAAACTTTATTCCCCATCCAAGCAATAGTAGTGGGGAGACAGACTCCAGAGCACCTTCCCGTTGGATGTGAAAGGGGTGAACACAGGGGTTCACCTCCATAGCTAACATGTGGACACTCCGGAAACACACCTACGTCACTAATCTTTCTTCAGACACACCAGGCTGTGCCTTCCATCTTTCATCTGTTACTTTCATAATTTTATATGATGTCTAGTGAAACCAAGAGCCAAGCTGTGTGAATACTCACAGCCAGAAACTGTCACCACCTGATGACAATGACAATTCCCCAGGCGGGATGGACACATCAGAAATGAAACTGAATCTCTCTGACCACCCCTGTCACCATCACACTTCCCAGATCCAGGGAGACAGGGCATTTACATTGAAGGAAACGCCAACTGAGGTGTAAGCGGATCCAGCTCCGTAGGTCTACTGGCCAGCGCTGCTGACTGCCAGAGAAAGCCAGCCAGCTGGCCAGATGGTCAGCAAATGACAATGCCCAGCACATAGTAGGTGTGTGCTAACCCTTCAGCAAATCTGATGAGGAGTTTGTTATTTGCAACAACGATCGGGACTCTGTTTTGGGCAAAGTGTGTGTGTGTGTGTGTGTGTGTGTGTGTGTGTGTGTGTGTGTGTGTGTGTGTGTGTGTTGTGGTGAGGACAGAAATACCAAGCGGTGGTTCTGACCTCTAAGGAGTAAAAACTATTAGATTCTTTCAGGTTGTTCTGATGACATGTTCATGAGTTCTGGGCTTTGGGGATGGTCCTCTCTATGTAAGGGGCTTATGCTAGACCTTGATATAGTTTTTCCTCATGTGTCTTTGATTTAAATGACCATGCCATCATGATGACCATCATTGCCAAGGTCTGACCACCTTTCACCTCCTTGTCTCAGATTTTCTTTGGTTTTGTGGCTTTTTTTTTTTTTTGAGATAGGTTCTTATTATGTAGCTCAGGCTGGCCTTGAACTCACATGCACAATTCTGCCTCAAACTCCTGAGTACTGGGGTTACAAGTATGTGCCACCATGCCTGGCTGCTATCCCTTGGCCATCCATCCATCCATCCATTTAGCTATCCACTTATACACTCATCTGTCCATCCACCATCCTCTTATCCACACGTCCACCCACTTATTCTCCCATCCATTTATCCTCCTGTCCATCCCTCCCTCCCTCCCTCCATTCATCCATCCGTTCTCCCACCTATTCATGTATACATCACCCACCCACCCACCTACCCTTCCATCATCCAATCATCCATCCATCCATTGTGAAGCAGTAATCTGCAGCCTCTGGAGCTAGACTGACTGTTAAATCCTTTATGATCTGAGAGGTAGTTAGGTGACCAGACACTGGGTTCATAAGGTCAATTCAGGGAGCGATGAACAGAGAGAGGAGGGTTGGACACCCAGCTGGAGTCTCACAGGAGGCTTCCAGAGAGGTGACTCATTGAACGCCATCACTGTTACCAGTATCACCAATGGGATTTCTTTCCCCCAGTGGTGGACTGTGGTCAAATGCATTTTCCACCCTCAACTCAGAGCCTGGCATGCCTCTTGTCCCCAGCACCTGGACCCTCCTTTCGTAGCCTTCATTCTTGCTGTGCTGTCTTCCCTAGGCCTGTTCTGCACTCTCTCCAACCCTTTCTTTCCTGCTCCTTACCTGTCCAATGTACCTGTCTCCAGAGATGATATCTTGATATTATTCTTGCTAGATGACTACTACTTAATAGGCTGGTGAGGGCTGGAGAGATGGCTCAGCGGTTAAGGCACTTGCCTCCAGTGCCTAAGGCCCTGGGTTCAATTCCCCAGGACCCACATAAGCCAGACCCACAAGGTGGTAGCCCTGGCGCTCTCTCTCTCTCTCTCTCTCTCTCTCTCTCTCTCTCTCTCTCTCTCTCTCTCTCTGCTTGAAAATGAATAAATAAAAAAAATAGGCTGGTGACCCAGCTGTGAAGATGGATCGGTGGGCACTAACATGTGCCTGTGATGCCACTTCCTGGTCACGTGTGTCATTCGTAGGTACATAGTAAGTGCACTTACTGTGCACAGGGTTCATTCACTGTGAACCCTGACTGCATCACTGAGTACCTTTTGTATGCAACTCATGCACCTGAAGCACCAACTGTGTGCATTGAATGCATTTTTGAAAACCTCATGTGTGCCTTTATTGTGCATTTCAACTGGTCTAGGTCCCAATCAAGCAGAAATCTAGGGTTAGACATGTGGGGTGTGAGCCACAAGAAAGTTCACCACTGGATCCAACAATCCAGAAAGGGGGATTGGCAGGGCAGCACTTGGAAGCAGAGATCACTGTGAGTTCAAGGCCAGTCTGGGACTACAGAGTGAGTTCCAGGTCAACCTGGGCTAGAGCGACAGTCTAGAAAGCCACCTCCCATCCCCCAAAAGAAAGGAAGTCTTGTGGCCTGTCCCAGACCATCTTAAGGTTGTACAAATCCTCCCTAGTGAATCAAGAAAATCATCCACCTACAACCTCCCATCTCTAGAGAACTCCTACCTTCCCTTCATAATAGAAGAGGGACTTACTAGCTTCATGCTTTGTCTGGGCCCGCGCCCATCTTGTGGAATGTATTCTAGGTCTTTTTTCTCACTTCTAATAAATCTATAGATCCTCACGTCCACTGCTCTCTGTCTTGTCCAATTTGTTGTTTGAGACACAAAGAACCTGGGCATGGTATCATGGACACCCCGAGACCTCTTCCAGTAACACCAGTTCTCTGAAAAAGCAAAGGGTGAGGACGGGGCCAGGTTCCAGTCATACAGGCCTGGTCTCAAGTCTCACCAAACTTCTCCCTCTCTTCCTTATAAGATGGAGATGGAATACCTCAGAGATGTCTCTGAGCCTCTCTTCCTTATAAGATGGAGATGGAATACCTTCCTGTGGAGCAGCTGAGAGGGTCACCAGGAGCTGCCAAAACTGGGTGTCAGAGTCATGTCAGGAGCAATGAGTGCCAGCCAGGCCTCCCATCCCCCATGGGAGCAGAGGCCTAGGTAGCTGGGAAGCAGGGAGGATTTGGAGTAAACTGAGTAAGCTGCAGCCCCGAGCTGGCTGTGACGATGTCTAGGGCACGACATACGCCACAGTGTGTTCTAAGATTGATTGGCACCTCGTTGTCCTCCCCTGGGTCTAATTATTGAGGACCTTGCAGGAAGTCTTGACAAGATTTTACCCATGCTGATGTCCCCCAGGGTCTCCATCACCATGGCTGGGTGCCCCCTCACTTCCTCCCCTGGGAATTCAGTCATGTACTGCTTGGATTGCAGAGTTCCTGGCCTGTAGGCATGCCTTGGCCTCCTCCCAAGCACCCCAGCGGGCTTCCTTGGGTTTAGAATCTGCGTGAAAGACAAGAGTCACTCCGTATGCAGTAATCCACGCATACTTTCAACTCAGCAGACCTTTGAGTTTGCCTATGTCCCAGGGTGACACTAGTGACTGGGACTGGGGCTTCAGACTCTCCCCACCCAAGGGTCTGTTTTCAGCCTCATGGGGCTCAGGAGCAGCGGTGGGGTGGGAATGGTTCTTCGTAACTTGAAAGGAACACACCCACGCTGTGATGCTCTGTGTCCCTGGGCTGTGTCAATGGGTCACAACCCTCTCAGACCATTGGGACTCTGGAGAGCTGTGGGAACTGGAGTTATGTTTGAGGTCAAGGCTTTGCAGGCAATAGGTCAAGTGATGGTGGGTGTTATTGCCTAGCGTGGGGCTGATGGAGATGGAAGAGAAGACAGAGGAGACAATAGCCCTGCAGCCGGGGATGTGGCTCAGTGGAAGAAGATTTGCTTAGCCATGCTGTGGGCCCAGCATCAAAAAGAAAACTCAAAACTCAATGGAAAGACTCGGAGCTGTGAAATCTAACAGAGGCCAGAGGAGGTATGTTTTGAGAAAGGGGCGAGAAGGGAGAAGGGACCAGGAGAGCTTGGGGAGGGGGTGGCAGTTAGCAAAGGCCTCTAAGAAGACCCAGGGCCTGCAGCTGGCTGTTCACAGGGCCTCTGTCTGTCCTCAGTGCGGTGGACCTTGAATGTGGCCTCCTGCTCTGATGGTGAGGCAGAAGCTAGAACCTAGGGAGTGATTAGAGGGAGCTGAGGCAGGGGGATGGGAACCTGGGTCATTCTCTCGAGGAGATGGGCAGTGAGAGGTGTGGGTGCTTATGGGGCTGGGGACTGCTTTGGGTAGTGTGAGGGGGAGCAATGGGCCTCCTTGGTATGTGTATTAGGTGAGTCCATGGCTTATGTGGATTGATCATCTTTTCTTATCTCCAGTGGCTCCTCACTCACCAACTGACAGGTAAAAGAACTCACCAGCCCTTTGCAACCACTCAGCACCTACTGCGGACTAAATGCTGTTCTGTGTGCTGGGGACACTGCCGAGAAAACAGCTGGGACCTTGGCCATCACAAGTGTGTGCTAATGAACATCTGGGTGCTGCTGAGGGCTACAGCAGAAGCAATGCCCCTCGTTCCCTGCAGTGTGACTGCAGTGTGTGTGTGTGTGTGTGGGACACAACATCAGGTGTTTGCTATGGACTTAGACCTGATCAAGGGCTGGGACTCACGCGTGGCTATGCAGGCTGCTCCTCCGCATCTGGCCTTAGTTAGTCTGCAGGTGAGCATGGAGGGAAAGCTGGGTGTGGCAGATGGGAACCCGAGGCAACCTCCGTGGATGCCTGTGGGATGGGGGTGGGAGCAACCTGCTAGAGAGACAGGCACCCTTCACCCTGGCTCTATCAGGGCTGGAAGGACACTGATGGTGGAGAGCACGTGTAGGTGGAGGCTAGACAAGTCCAGGTACTGCTCCTGGCCACCAAGATGGGCCAGCCCAGCAGTGACAAAAGCACTTGATACACACACGTCCCTGGTGCTGCTTCCCTCCCCCCACCCCCCAGATTCTCAGGCAAATATCTCCTGCTCCCCCGCCGCCCCAGCACCACCCAGGGGAGGGTATTTTGGGAACATGTTCCAGCTTAGTTAGCTAGCTGCATTGTGTGAATTGCACGGGTGCTGTGCAAAGCTAGCTGAGAGCTGGGGGGGGGGGGCATGGTCTATGGTGACAGGGTGGGTGTCATTTTGGCACAGGTGGGTAGGGAAAGCCCTGGTAGGAAGTAGCAGCTGCTAAAGGACCCGGGGGAAGGTCTGGTATGTTTCTGGGACTGGAAGAAGACATTGAGGGGCTTGGAGTCTGTTGGGGGAGGGGCAGCAGCCATAGCAGGGGCTGCCTCACAGGACTGGATTCCTTTCTGGCTCTAGTGAGAGATTTTAGGCAGGGTGGCCATGTGACTTGTAACCTTCTTCCTGAAGCTCAGTTGTGTTGTTGAGTGGTCCAGGGAGTGGGGGGGGGGGGGTAAGACAGGAAGCAGCGATTCCTAGATCTTTTATAGGGGTCCAAGGAAGAGAAGATGGAATGACTGTAAGGAGGGGTGGGGGTTGGATTCTGGGTTCATTAGGAGGGAGAAACTAGGTGGAGGTGAGTCTGTGTGATGGAAGATAAAGAGGTCTCTAGGACTTCAAAAATGACTATTTTTTATCTTACACTCTTTGATCTTGGCTCCTGGTAAAGGCTGTCCCTTCTCCAGTGGCCTCCGCCCTCTCCTGCAATCCCTCCAGTTCTTTCCAGGATAGAAGCTTGTCTGCACCCCATCACTCCTGGCTGTCCTTGGCCTTGGGGCTCAGCTCCCGAAGCATCCTGCACCTTTAAGATGGGGTGAGCATGGTCAAATGAAACCCATCTCCTCTAAGTCCTGCAATGACAAGAGGCAGGGAGGCAATAATAAAAGCAAGAGACAGCCCAGGCAGGGGGGGGGGTGGGCAGAAGATTTTTATTTTCCCAACCTTGCAAGTTCCCCTTGGCTCCTGGCAGCTGCAGAGAGTTCTCTGTGAACAAATGAGTAATGAGCCGGCACAAGCATCATCCTCGGAGCAGAGGGAGAAGCCGGAGTGATTCTGTGTTTGATTAGAATTTACTTCTAACCAGCAGCCTTCCTCCCTGGTGCCAACCTCCCACGCTCACACCCTGCATAGCCTTGGCTGCCCAGAGTCAGAGAGGGGGAAGGGGAGAGGTAGCAAGTGAGGTACAGTGGGACCTACAGGCTCCCAGGGCCTCCAGGAGACCGCTGTTCTAGCGAGGGAGGCCATGGGGACAGCCAAAGGGTAGCTGTGGGTGACTAGAGTGGCCAGGCAAGCTCGGCTAACTTGCTGTGTGATCTTGGGTAGCTCCTGGACCCTCCCTGGGTCTCAGTTTCCTCCACTGGATGTGTGTGTGTCTGCGAGAGAGAGAGAGAGAGAGAGAGAGAGAGAGAGAGAGAGAGAGAGAGAGAGAGAGAGAGAGAGAGAGAGAGAGAGAGAGAAGATACATGCCTTGGTGTGCATATGGTGGTGAGAAAACAGAATTTATTTTCGGGTTGGTCCTGGCCTTTCCACCTTATTCGAGGCAGGGTTTCTCTGCAAGGACCTCGCTCTGCTGTTCTTTATTGTACTTTTGCCACTGTGAGCTTCCAGGACTTTCTCCAGCTCTGCTTCCTGTCTTGATTGCAGAAGCCTGCTATTTTTAATTTTTATGTGAGGTCTGGGAGGATTGAACTCAGGTACTTAGGCTCGAGTGCTCAACCCACTGAGCCATCACCTCAGCTCTGGTTGTGGTTTTAGTTTTATTTTTGAGATAGGACCTTATGTAGCCCAGGCTGGTCTCTAATTCACTATATAGTCAAGGCTGGCCTTGAATGCTTGATCCTCCTGAATGCTGGGATTACAGGCATGCACTACCACAGCTGGGTTACCTCCTCTGATTTTGACAAGCTTAAAAAAAATAAAAACATGTTTGGCATGTATGTGTGTGTGTAGTATTGTGCTATGGCATGTGTATGTATAGTGTGTGCATGCGTGTGTGGAGATCCCATGTGGAGGTCAGAGGAGAGCGCCAGGTGTTCTTGTCAATCACTCATCTGTTTCCTAGAGACAGAGTCTCTCAGTGAGCATCTCAACTGACTGATCAGCAAGCTCAGGGATTCTCCAGTCTCAGCTCCCAACCCCACAGGACTGGGGTCACAGGACTGTGTGGCCACATCTATTTTTTTATGTGGGTGCTAGGGATCAAGCTCAGGTCCTCTCAGGCTATGTCCTCAGCCCCTTGATAAGCTTCTAAAGACCCTTAGGTGCTAGGATTTTAAAACAGTTATTACCTCCCAGGCTGGGAGAGTCTTACTGGTTGGGTTGGAGGAGGTTTCTTAGGTGTCAAGTTAGGGAGTGATGTGGGGCAGGGAAAGGACCAGGACAAGGTTGAAGTTTCCAGTATTGTTTTTGGATCACCCCCCCCCCCCGTGATACTGGAACAAATCACAGGAAGTGAAGGAAGGTCTCTCCTTCCTTCACTCACTGGACATTTGTTCATCACGGGCACGTTGCTGGGGCAGCACACATGTACCCTCAACAAGAGCCTTGGGGTGTTAGGAAAGGATGAACACAGGGTACTGGGGACACTGAGGACATGTCTCTGACCTGTGTTTTGGAGATCAGAGGAAGCTGATGTGACCCAAAGGGTGCTGGGCAGGAGAGGGGACGGAAGAAGGGGACAGTGGAGGAGAGCAGGTTCTACTTCAGAGGGGCAGCTTGAGAGCGTTTGGGTTGGATGGGCAAGGAGGCTCAAGGGGAAGGGGAAGGGAGGGAAGGCAACTGAGTGGGATTCAGCCACATGAGTGGATTTGCACCTCTTTGCTCAGAGCCTTTGGTGACCCCTGAAGCCTCTCTCTCAGAAGGCATGTGGTTAGGAACATCTCAGGATTGTGGGTGCCTCCATGACATTCAGATCTCCAAAGGCCCCACCCTGGGAGGGTGATTCTCCTTTCACCTGGAAATGGACATGGCTATGGTTGGAACATGTATGAATAATTCCTCTCACTTGCATTGAGGCCTTCAGTGAGTGCAAACTCTGCAGAGACAGGCTTTGGCTCCCTCACTATCCCTCCCTGCAGGATCTAGGTGCCTCGTGGGAGTGCGCTCCTGTCCATGGGAGAGCTGGATGGCCATCTATGTATCCATGGTAGGAAGGGGGATTGGGGCGGACAATGGAGAGGCAAGATCCCTGAAGTTAGCACAGACAGGTGTGGATACCCAGGGCTGGCTCCACCAGGCTCAAGCTCTACATCCTTGGGCAAGTCAGTCAACCTCTCGGAGTCCCAGTTCCTTTCCAAAGTGATTTTGAGAATTAAATAAGATGATGATCCTGGTGGTGTTGGTGATGATGTTGTTGCTGGTGGTGGTAGTGAGGGGGATGATGGTGGTGGTGAAGATGATGGGGTGGTGGAGATAATATTAACATCAGGCCCTACACTCTTTTAGTAGACGGTGCTGATGCACTGCTGAGGTCCCTCATTCAAGACTGAAGCTTACATCCCACAGTTTTCAGGCGTCTTGACTGCCCAGTGTCTCCCTGGAGTTGCTTTTGGCTAAAGTCAAGGTCACACTCCTTTCTTGAGCCCAGCCCCCAAGTTCCATTGGGAGAATTTTCTGGGCCATCTTTCCCTGAGCTCATCTGTGACACTGTGGAGTAGTTCTGTGTCTTTCTCTTTACAGGTCTGTTTCTTCACCTTTCACAGGTACTCCCAGCCTTTTGGGTACAAGTGCACATCTTAGAAGCTGCTTTAGGAATGCGACCTAGGATGTACTGCTTCTCATGTGACCCTTCTTCAAAGGGACACATAGTCAACCACTCCTCACACGTGCAATCCGATGCACAGGAGGCAAGTGGCAGAACTTGGACTTGAACACAGGGCACTCTACTCCAGAATCTGTTTTTAGCTACCACATGGAGTCCGGCCAGTGACGGGCGGTCAGCGAAGTCCAGCCAGTGGTAAACATCCCTTTCTGCCCCAGGATTGTAGCTGAGGGCGTCTCTGGCTCAGGGCCACTTTCTTGGAGGCCTCGTGTCCCCCGCTTGTGCCAGCAGCCAAGATAGTAGCAGCCGCAGCCTTCTCCATGTACTCCCAGCATGCCAGCATCTCTCGGGAAAACAACACCTCCCTCAGCCGCCCACTCCCCAGCTGCCTCTGGAACACCATTGTTACTGCCACCAGGGTGGGTGTCTTCCTTGCCTGCCTCACATGTGGATGGCACATCTGGAAAGCCTGCTGAGGAGAAAAGACTTGTAATATGATCCCCCACCCCCGAGATGTGAGACCTTAGATGACCCCAGCACCCCTCAGGACCCAGGGTCTGGCCAGGCCCTGGCTGGAAAAGCAGACTTCTGGGTGTGAGGAGACCTGGGCTCTGGCTTCAATATTCCCACTGTCTCTGGGACTCAGTTTCTCTCCCAAAGACAGCCAGCAGGTCTCCAGGCTCCCCTGAGCTAATGAGATGGAGCTTATGTCCATAGGTATTGCATGAACTTTTCCTGGGGAGATGCGAGCAAATACATGCTCATCCCTCAACCCAGAATGTACACCCACCACAGACCAGAGGAACAATTCCACTGAAGTGTAGCTTGGTGAATTAATGTGTTTATTGGGCTAACTTACAGAGCATGCTGAGGGGTTACTTAAGGAGCATGGGTGTGACCCCCAAACAGTCACACCACCAGAGTCTTACCCCAGCATGGATACTGACCTCCCATATCTGCATAGATGGAGTCCCCCTTCAGGTAACCTTCTACCTCCATATGCTCTGCACCTCCCAAGCCCACAGGCAGCTGGGGAAGAATTCCACACAGCTGGCAGTGGGGGGGGGAGTGGGCAGGAGTGGAGGAATCTCAAATGAGGCTCTAATGACCCTCCCCACCCTCCGAAGGAATGTCAACAGGCCTGATCCTGAGGGTCTCTTATGGTAGTCACAGCTGCTCAGACAAAGGTAGTAATGGTCACTATGCTCAGAGGACAGTGTCCCTCTGATTTATTCCTTCTCACCCCCTGGAAGAGCCAGAAAGGTATTCCTCATAGGCTCAGAGCTTTATTTATTTGCAAGGAGTGGGAGAGTAGGAGAGAGAGAGAGAGAGAGAGAGAGAGAGAGAGAGAGAGAGAGAGAGAGAGAGAGAGAGAGAGAGAGAGAGCAGAACCCATCTGGCTTTATGTGGGTACAGGAGTATCGAATCCCGGCTGTCAGACTTTGCAAGCAAGTGTCTCTAACCACTGAGCAATCTCCTGAGCCTAGGCTCAGAGTTTTATCATTTTGTAAACATCTACACACATGACATGGTCTCATTTAGCCACACCAGAATGTGCTATGCAGGCAGCGTCACCCATCTGGGTCAGACAGTAAACAGAGGCCCGGGGAGTGGCAGGCCCAGATAGTTTCTGCCTCAAGCCATTCTGTCTTTGGAAAACTCTTATAATCTCCCCATTTGAGCTAACAAGTAGAATGTATATGGTGCTTTATAGCAGATTGGAGTGAGAACTCTGAAGCCATCCCATTTTATCCATTTGCCTGACAGATGGGAACTGAGTCTCCAAATCCCTCTCTCCCCCAAGCTGTGGAGTGACCAGTGACAGAGCTGGGGTGAGGGCCGTGTCCCAGCTTCAATTCACTTACCCTTGGCTGTGTGCTTTTTAAATTTTACAACTTAAATTATTTTGCATTTAGAACTAAAACTTAAACCACTAATGAGAAGGTCAGTGCCACATCAGTTTGGGGACATTCGGTCCCCTGCTTCTGATTGCCTGTTGGGGGTAGGCTGGAGATCTAACAAAGATGATTGGGCTCATTTACCTTGCAACAGACCAGCTGTGGGCGTGCATGATGGTGACAGGTTCCTGTATTTATTTTCCTAACGGGTAGCACAAGCAGCCCAGGGAGGAGGTGAGGCTGAGCAGCAGGGACAAAGAAATGTGTGTTTTCTGGCAAATTTGGGGAATTAGCTCTGAGGTGGTTCCAAGGAGAAAATGATGTTTTGAATCTAGTGTTATTATACATCTGAGCTCTCAGCTTTTTAAAGAACACCTTGTTTACTTAACGCTTCTGTTGACAGATTTATTTAGACCTGGCTCAGTTTCAAAAAGAATGTGAGATGGATAATTATTCAATTTGATGATGAGCTCCTTGAAGGCAGGAAATGCCTTGATGGTCCCACCTCTTCTTTGGAAAGGCTAACTCCTGCTTACCCCTGCCCTCTGCTGGGGTCTCTACTCTTCTCTTGCTATAATCTGTGTCCTTGCCTGTATTCTTCCCAGAGCTGCGACCCCTCCACCTGTCGAACACCAGTCATCATCCAGTCCAACAAACCAGGTGTCCATCCAACCAAACACCCATCTAATCTAATGTGTCCATCCATCCATCCATCCATCCATATGTCTGATAACCAGCTATTCATATAACTATCTATTTATATAATCATCCAACCATAAAACTATCTATATCTATCTGCTTACCAGCCATTCTTTGTCCCTGCTGCTCAGCCTCACCTCCTCCCTGGGCTGCTTGTGCTACCCGTTAGGAAAATAAATACAGGAACCTGTCACCATCATGCACGCCCACAGCTGGTCTGTTGCAAGGTAAATGAGCCCAATCATCTTTGTTAGAGCTCCAGCCTACCCCCAACAGGTAACCAATATATATGTTAAAACTCATTTATCTTATCTTAAAGAATTTCCTGGGCTGGAGAGATGGCTCAGTGATTAAAGGTACTCACTTGCAAAGCCTGATGGTCTGCCTAGGTTTGATTTCCCAGCATCCATATAAAGCCAGATGTCCAAAGTGGTGTGTGTGTCTGGAGTTCATTTGCAGTGGCAGGAGGCCCTGGAATGCCCCTACTCTTTCTCTGTCTGCCTCTTTCTTGATCTTTCAAATAAATAAATAAATAGTTGCCTTTTGTAAATGAAATTGTAAGATGGGTTTATGAGGTACATTGTTTAGCTTTAGGGAGGAGAGAAGAGTGCTAGCGTGATAAAGCTGAAGGTCACCAACACTCTGGCCCTATGTAAACAGAGTTTATTTGTCTGCTTGGGTGTCTGTAGCAGCTACCTTCCTGTTGCTGGGATAAAACACCCAACCAAAAGCAGTATATGGAAGGAAAGGACTTATTTGGCTTACAGAATCAAGGGGAAATTTTATTATGATGGGGAAAACATGGCAGAGCAAAAGTTGGGCACACATCTGGTCACAGCAGCTGGAAGGGAGCAGCAAGACTGAGCTATAGTGAACACCCAGATTAATAAAGCTCAAGGCCTGCCTCCAGCAACACCTCCTCCAACAAGGCTCCACCTCCCAAAGGATCCACCAGCTGGACATTAACTTTGAGGTTTCATCACTTCACATTCCAGTCACCCTGGTGTTCTCCTCTGAGATGTCTTTAGAAAACAAGTTCCATCTCTGTAGAAAAGCTTGCTTGGTTCATTGTGTTGAAGTTGCTTGACTCTCAGCAAGAAAAGCAAGCTAGATCCCAGGGCAAAAAGCTTTTTTTCCCCTTTCTCTGTCCCCTCAATTTTCCCCGTCTTTCTATCCTGCCTGACTTTTAATTTTGCAATCATCTGAGATTTGTCGAACAGTTGTTAAGATAAAACAAAGAGCTCCTCTATCTCCTTACCCAGCTTTCCCTCCCTTTAACTTCTTAAGTAACCTTGGCATGGTTGTCAAAACCAGGAAATCAACACGGACACAGCATTATTAATGACAATGCAGACTTTATTCATGCGCCTCCAGTTTTTCCAGTGTTACGCTCCTTTCATTGCAGGCTTTGACCAGAGCACCAGGCTAGCTTTTCACCAGAGTATTAGAAGTCCTCTGAGATCTGGCCTCTGATTCCCTCCAAATCTGCTCTGGCCACCCAGGGTCCTTCAGCTCCTGCAAGGGGCCAGGCCTTCTTTCACTCCTGGTCCCCTGTACCTGCTGGATCCTCACCCAGGAGCCCCTAGTCCATTCTTTTGGCTCTCCTATTTTGTCACCTCTGAAGATGGGGTTCCGGGTGGGCAAGATGGCTCTGGGTGGGAGAGATGGTAAGCATGAGGGCCCGAGTTTGGATCCTCAGTACCTACATGAAATGCTGGGCATGGTGGTATGTGTCTATCACCCCAGTGCTGGGGAGGTGGAGACAGAAGGATCTCTAGGGATTATGGGTTAGCTAGTCTGGTTGACTTGGTGAGCTCCAGTCAGAGAACCTGTCTCAGTAAATAAGGTGAAGAGTGACCGAGGACACTTGACATCAACCTCTGGCCTCCATATGCACATACATGCATACCCCTCCACATGTGTGCCGTGACCCCACACATAGAAGCACGCACACTCACACGCAAGTGTACCACACACATATATACCTGCACAAAAGGGAAAAAAAGAAAAGAAAAAGACTGGGCTGAGGACGCTTTCCTTCCTTCCAGGAAGCCTTCTTGAACAAGGCCAGCCAGCCTGGCATCTCCCTCCTTCACCCACACCCTTCACCCAGCTTCTGATGAGTGTTTCTTGTCCTCCTGGCTGTGCAGGAGCTCTTCAGGGCCAGGCTCTACTTCATGTCTCTGGGAATGCCACGAACTCTTACAAAATGGATGAATTAGAAAAAAAGTCAATACCCACACAGGTACCTCCATAGCTCAGAGGCAGAAGTCAGGCAGCAAGGCTTTTGGAAGAATTAGGAACATTTATGGAGCACGGACCCTGTTTCAGGCATTGCCCCAAGCACCTTGTGCACCTCAATTGAATTCTTTCTATCAGGCAGGATCTGTTTTTACCCTCATTTTGCACAGGTGGGGCTGGGACACACTTCCAAGAATACCTTGGAGCATTGCAGGTGGGGACCCCAGGAGGGTCCAAGCTGGGGCAACTGGTACATTAAAGTCAGTTATTTTTATTATGTTTTGTTTCATTTATTTTAATTTTTAAAAATTTATTTTGGTGTGTGTATGTGTGTTGACATAGTAGGGTCTTCTGCCCTTGCAAACACATGCCCGTGACGCTTTAAATGGGTGGCTGCAGAATTGAACTTAGGCTTTGCAAGCAGGTGCCTTTGACTTACTGAATGATCTCCCCAGGCCCTACTTATTTATTTAAAAAGTATTAATTTATTTACGTATTTGCACATATGTGTTTCTGTGTATGTGCTAGGGTCTCTTACCCCTGCAATCAAATACCTAACTGGCTTTACATGGGTGTCTGGAGCCTTGAATTCTGGCTGGCAGGTTTTGCAGGCAAGCACCTTTAACCACTGAGCCATCTTCCCAGCCCCTATTTATTTATTTATTCCAAGGTAGGGTCTCGCTCTAGCCCAGGCTGACCTGGAATTCACTCTGTCGTCTCAGGGTGGCCTCAAACTCACAGTGATCCTTCTACCTCTGCCTCCTGAGTCCTGGGATTAAAGGCATGCACCACCACGCCCAGCTTTATTTATTTATTTTGAGGTAGAGTTTCACTTTAGCACAGGCTGACCTAGAACTCACTCTATAGCCCAGGATGGCCTCAAACTCACAGAAATCTTTCTATCTCAGTCTCCTGAGATAGATTATAGTCATGAGCCATTGTGTCTGTATTTTTTTTTACAATTTCATACTTATATATCATGTATTTTGATCATATCCACCCCCTTACCTTCTCTTATTTCCATTCCCCTGCTGCTTCTCTGTACCTTCTGAGAAGGGGTATTGACTGTCTGGAACTGGGGCTTCTGACACAGAATAAGGTCTCCCTCACAGGTGGTTGAGTGGATGAATGAGAGTCAGAAGAGAAGGGCCCAAGAATCACAAGTCAAAACTCCATTTGCATGTGGAAGGATGTCTGTAATGCATCACTCAATCAGCCCTCATTAACTCTTAGCCGACCAGACTATCAATATCCACATTTCACAGAGGAGAGAAGGAGGCTCAGAGAAGGCAGGTGACTTGGTGAGGTTCCCACAGCCAGTGAGCCGCACAGAGGGGACTAGAGGCCTCTCTGATGCAGGGATGCAGGCCTTTGCAGGTCCCCTAAGCCACCATGCGATCACATACACACACAGATGCACAGATGTATGCTTACTCACACGGATAGACACAGGTACCCACAGAGTCACAGCCACCCATGAGCTGAGACCTTTGGAGCCTCCTTGATGTCTTGACTAGCATTTCTACCTGGGGCATCTTTTTCTGGGGTGTCTCCCCTCTAATCCAAACCATTCCCTCCAAGGAATGCAAAACTTTTCAGAGGAGATAATGGGTATTCCAACTGAGCAAGGGGTGGAGGGAGCTGAGAGCTGAGCTCCCTGGGCACCAGGAGGCAGATATCACGGGAACCAATGCTTTGCATAGTTTTACATTCTTCCTGAAATAGACTGGCCAGGTCTGCTCTAGCTGGCTGGCCTTTAGCTCCTTTTCCTAGGGTCTCCCACTATAATCCAGGTTGGCCTGGAGCTCCCTATGTGGTCTAGGCTGTCCTTGAACCTGAGGCAATCCTCCTGCCTCAGCCTCCTGGGTGATGGGGATTATAGGCATGAGACACCAGCTCCGTACCACCACCTCCTAAAGTCTACTTGCACCCCAGGGAATTTGTGCCCTGTTCTCTGCAAGTGGAATCCAGCACAATGCCTTTGTCTTTTAAAAAATATTTTTATTTATTTATGAGAGAAAGAGAACATAGGTGTGCCAAAGCCTCTTGCTGCTGCAAACTCCAGACACATGTGCCATTTTGTACATCTGGTTTAACATGGGTATTGGAGAATCAAACCTGAGCCAGCAGGCTTCGCAAGCAAGCACCCTTAATCACTAACCATCTCTCCAGCCCCCTCAAGGCCTTTCTTGCTCTGCAACCTTGAACAATTTACTTTGCCTCAGAGCCTCACTTCTTCATCTGAAAAGTGGGGGGGGGGAGTACCTCCTTGATGGTTGTGGAGAAGATTCACAAAGGTAAATTCTCTTAAATAGCCAGCATTGAGCCTGGCACAGAGCAGATGCTCAGCTTAACTGGACCTCCCCGTATTAGCTACCTCTCCCATGGCCGTAACAGAATACCTGACCCAAACAACTGAAGAGAGGAAAAGGTTATTTTGCCTCACAGTTTCAGAGGGATTTCAGTCCATCATAATGTGGAAGGCATGGTGGCCAGAGGGGCTCAGCCCTTGGAGGCAGGAGCTTGCAGGCAAGGCTCCTTCCTGTGGCTAACCAGCAAACGGTGAGCTTGATCTGGAACCAAATGGAATCTAACCTTTAAGATTCACCACTGGTAATCCCACTTTTGCCAGCTAGACCGAAGTCCCCCAAATTTCACCACCTCTCAAAACAGGGCCTCCAGCTGTGGGGGACGGTTCAGATTCAAACCATTCTCTCTTAGGATGCTTTATATTGACTGTCCACTTGACAGGACCTGGAATTGCCCAGAAAATGGGCCTCCAGACATACCTGTGAGGGAGGGTCTGGATGAGATAAATTGAGGTAGGAAGACCCATCTTTTTAAAAAAAGTACATTTTATTTTATTTGTAAGCACACAGAGAGAGAGAGAGAGAGAGAGAGAGAGAGAGAGAGAGAGAGAGAGAGAATGGGCATACCAGACTTATATGACTCCCAGTGACCCTGGTGAAATATCTGACTGCCTAGGAGCTGAGCTGAGGGTGGGTTCTGGGGGAAGGAGAGCAGGACAGAGGGAACCTCAGGGCCCGACTGGAACTGTAGCAAGAGCGGTGTGGGGTGGATGACTGGCTTTACTGGCCAGATGAGTGTGAGCCTGGGGTCCCCAGAGCCAGATTCATCCCGCAGGTGGCTCCCCAGATTTGCTGAGAGGATCTGGCTGGCTCAGTTCCCTGTGATCTCCAACCAAGTGTCCTCTGATGGAACTCAACTTTGGTAGTAACTCCCGGCTAAGGACTCACACCAATCACAGGGGTGCATCTCCTACTTGGCTATGATTGGAGGTTCCCATGACTCTCTGCTCGGTTTGATAATTTGCTGAAATAGCTCTCAGGACTGGGACAACACTTCACTATCACTGGGTTGTCACAGAGCTGTCACCTGAGGTCTGGGAGAGAGACAACCCAGGAGTTTCTGTCCCCCAGGAGTTAGGAGTGTGCCACCCTCCTGCTCCACAGGGTCAACCTAGAGACTCTCTGAGCCCCACTGTTTAGGGTGTGACGGCCATCTAATCCTGTCATAACAGAGTTCGTAACATCACTGGCCTAGGTGTGGAACTGTCTCCAGCCCCTCCCCCTCCTCCTTGGACGTCACCTCATTTGCATAAACTCAGGTGTGGCTGAAAGTGTTAATCACTGTTTTTTAAATTTTTTTGGTTTCAAGGTAGGGCTGAACTGGAATTCACTATGTAGTTTCAGGCTGGCCTTGAACTCACCTCAGTCCTCCTACCTCTGCTTCTCCAGTGCTGGGATTAAAGACATGCACCATTAGACCTGGCCGAATTACATTTTTTTAAAAGAATGCACAGGAAGCCGGGCGTGGTGGCACGCGCCTTTAATCCCAGCACTCGGGAGGCAGAGGTAGGAGGATCACTGTGAGTTCAAGGCCACCCTGAGATAGTGAATTCCAGGTCAGCCTGGGCTAGAGCGAGACCCTACCTCGAAAAACCAAAAAAAAAAAAAAAAAAAAATAGAATGCACAGGAAATGATGGTGTAGATCTGTAAACTTAATACTTGGGAGACTGAATTTGAGGTCAGCCTGGACTGAAACTGTTTAAAAAAAAAACAACAAAAAAAGCTTCTCTCACCATTATTAAAAAAAATTTCAGGGGCTTTTGAAGCTAGGAGCCAGGAGAAAACTCATAATATTCATGCATACACACACACACACACACACACACACTCGGACATATATACTTATATATGTTTGGTGAGTGCATGTGAGTGTATGGTACATGCACTTGTAGATGCATATACACATGCCTTGTGTGCACATATGTACATGAAAGCCAGAGAAAACATTACTTCTTCCCCTCATTTCCCTGGGACAGTCTCTGAGCTGCAGCTTATTAGTTTTCAGTAGATTGGCTGTTGAGGGGCTGCAGCGATCCTCCTGTCTTCACTCCTCTCAGCATTGGGCTTACAAAATCCATCTGGCTTTTTTTTTTTAAAGGATTATTTATTTATTTATTTATTTGCAAACAGAGAAAGCGAGAGATAGGAGACAGAGAGAATGGACACGCCAGGGCTTCCAGCCACTGCAAATGAACTCCAGATGCATGTGCCACTTTGTGCATCTGGCTTTATGTGGGTACTGGGAAATCAAACCTGGGTTCTTAGGCTTTGCAGGCAGGTGCCTTAACCACTAAGCCATCTCTCCAACCCTCATCCTGGCTTTTTACATGGATGCACGGGTGCTGGGGATCGAACTCTTGTCCTCATGCTTGTGCAGCAAGTGCTTGCACCCTTACCTACTAAGCCAGCTCCTCAATCCCTTCAGCATATATATCGTATGGTAACACAATATCCTAATGAAACAAAATTGTCACTACCTCAATGATCATCTCAAGCCCTGCGGTCAAAGCCCTCCTTTGGGCCCATGTAGCCAACTGATCTGTTTTCTGTCACTATAGTTTTGCCCTTTCTACAACCTCACATAAATAAAGTCAGACGACATGCCTTTGTATCTGGTCTTTTTCACTCAGCATGGTTATTTTTAAAAATATATTTATTTATTAGCAAGCAGAGAGAGAGAGAGAGAGAGAGAGAGAGAGAGTAGAGAGACAGAGAATGGATGCACTAGGGCCTCCAGCTGCTGCAAATGGATTCCAGATGCATACACCACTTTGTGCATCTGGCTTTACGTGGGTACTGGGGAATTGAACTCAGGTCATTAGGCTTTGCAGGCAAGCACCTTAACCGCTGAGACATCTCTCCAGGCCCAGCAGTTATTTTGAGACTCCTTCCTGCTACCACTCATATCAGTGTTCATTCTTTTTCCTTGTTGCCTAGCATTCTACTCGTTGCTGATTATGCTGCCCACTTGCCTGTTGATACAGTTGATAGGCATTTGGCTGGTCTCCAGTTTGGAGTTGTTACCAATAAAGCTGCTATGAGCAGTCACCCAGGAGAGGGAGAGAGAGAGAGAGAGAAAGAGAGAGAGAGAGTTAGTTTTCATTTCTTTTGAGCAAATTACCTGAGAGTGAAGTTTCTGGCTCAGTGGGTGTTTACTGAGCGTTTTATAAAATGGCTCTGCTGTTTTAACATGTATGGTAGTGTGTGTCCCTCCCTATCTTTGTTAATTAATATACTTGAACCCAGGACTCTTGT
The DNA here is from genome assembly GCA_004024765.1 of Zapus hudsonius. Lineage (NCBI taxonomy): Eukaryota > Metazoa > Chordata > Mammalia > Rodentia > Dipodidae > Zapus > Zapus hudsonius. The sequence goes on along the minus strand of PVHP010011521.1, from coordinate 11,470 downwards.
CTTCAATACAGGCCGTAAAGAGACCATGAATTCCACAGGGCAGGTGGGTACTGGAGGTGGGCTGCTGATCTCTGTGAGGATTTAGCTGTGATGGTTTGAATGAAATCTTGCCCTTAGGCTCATGGGTTTTGAATACCTGGTCCCTAGCCGGTGGCAATTAGGGGAAGTTGTGGAGCTTGTGGGAGGTGGGGCCTTGCTGGGGGAGGTGTGTCACTGGGGGTGAACCTTGAGTTTTACTAGTCCAGTCCTACTGGGAGTAGCTAGCTCACTCAGACTACTTCCTGCTGATGGGGAAATGTGACCCACACTTCCTGTTCAGGCCTGCCATGCTTTCCCCTCCAAACTATAAGCCGAAATAAACCTTTTTCCTCCCATAAGCTGCTTCTGGTTGTGTGTTTTGTTCCAGGAACGAGAAGGTGACTGCTACAGAGAGCTTCTGGGAAACCTTCAGCTCCATGTCATCACTTTACAGGGGCAAAATGAGGGCCCCAAAGGAAGGGGTCATGCAGGAAGCAGTGACAGCAGCCACTTACTGGTCAGGTCAATGCTGGATCCCAGCCCTGGCTGCCCTGGTCAGTCACTTATCTCTCTCTGAGCTTTGGTCCTTCCTCCTCTGAAAAGGCAGCAAAACCCAACGTCATCCTTTGGATTGGGAGGAGTGACAGCCTAGATCTAGATATGTATAAGAAGTAATGATGCACGCCTTTAATCCCAGCACTCGGGAGGTAGAGGTAGGAGGATCACCATGAGTTCAAGGCCACCCTGAGACTACATAGTGAATTCCAGGTCAGCCTGGGCTAGAGCGAGACCCTACCTCGAAAAACCAAAAAAAAAAAAGTAAGCATTCAGGGGCAAGGGACACGGCCCAGTAGCTAAAGTGCTTACTGCAAGTATGAAAGCCCAAGTTCAGATCCCCAGCACCCATGTAAAAGGTGCATGTATTGAGGTGCTCCTGTCACCCAGAGCTGGAAGGTAGAGGCAGGATGATTCCTGGGCCTTGCTGGCTATCTGCTCTAACAAACTCAGTGTGCTCTGGGGTTAGTGAGAGACTATCTCAAAAATTAGGGTGGAGGTCTGGAGAGATGGCTCATCGGTTAAGGCGCCTGCCTAACCACCTGAGTTTGATTCCCCAGTGCCCACGTAAAGCCAGATGCACAAAGTGGTGCATGCATCTGGAGTTCATCTGCAGTGGTAGGAGACCCTGGTGTGCCCATACTCTCTCTCTCTCTCCTTCTTTTCTCTTTGCTTGTGAATAAATAAAATAGTTTTAAAAAAATTCGGGTGGAGAGTGATGGAGAAAGATGCCAATGCCGACCTCTGCCAGCAAACATATGCACACGTGTGCACCTACACACGCAAACATGCAAACACTCACGCACATCCACACAGACATAAAAGAAATGAGAAGTTCTTATTGGACACTTACTACATGCCAGGGGCTGGTGAGGGTGAACAGCAGTGAAGAGGTGAATACAGTCCATGGTGATGGAAGTTTCTAGAAGCAGGCAAACCAATTGCAAATAAAAATATCAACTATTATAACCTGTGACAGGTGCTATTCCAAGGTGCTGAATTGCTCTTTACAGACATGACGGTCAGAAAGTCTCTAAGGAGAGAAGAGACTATTTAAAGTGGAGCTTGAATGGTGGGTGGTGGGAGGTGGGGAATGGTGTTCTGGGAGTGGGAACAGAGTATGCAAAGGCACAGAGATTAGAAGGGACTCGCTGCATTTTAGGCACAGAAAGAAGCGCTGCATTGGTGGTTCAGAGATGCAAGAAAAAAGCAGGACAGGGGCACCAGGGAGGGCAGGGAAGGAGGTTAGGGTCGGGTGGTGGTGAGCCTTGAAGGGCTTTCCTATGAAGGGCAGGTTTCTTTTCCATACATGTGGTGTTGGCTGTTTTTATCATTTCCTCGGATTCAATCACCCAAGGGGTCTCCATCCCTAGCCCCAGTGAGTATCTTTCTGACACCCAGCAGGTCAGGTGCAAAGCTGCCGGGCAGCCAGCTGAGCCGGGGCTCCTCTCCCCAATCTTTCAGGCGGGCCTGGCAAGCCCTGGTCACCAGCTGGCAGCCGGGGAGGGGGATGTGATCCGGATTGGGGTGGGCTGTGGTGGGGGAGAGACCATCTGCTGTTCCCCACTGTCCATTGGCCCATTGTCTCACCCGTGCCCTCTGCGCTGAGGACAAGAAGAGACAATGGGGAGAATGTGATCCCGGGGCTCCTGTTTCCAGGCCTGTCCCCTCAGCCCCAGGATGACACCGGGAGAATGTCCCCCACCCTAGGGTGGAGGCGGGGGCTCTGCCAGGCAGGAGGCATCCCTCATCACCATCTCCCTGGTAACCACCGCTGCCACAGCGTTGGAGGGCTATTTATTTATTATTTATTTATTGCCTTCTGGTTGGGGGTTTTCTCCTTGAGTCCCCCTGAAAATAAGAACGACGTGTTTGTCACCTCCAGAGGGTCTTCAGATCTTGCTGCAGGGCCCATGGATTCCTCAGGCTGCCTGGGAGCCCAGGGAGGTGACTCGGAGTCAGACCAAGCTATGCTTAAGGTGCCAACCCAAACCAGGCACCAAAATAAACTCAAATGACATTTGCAGCGAAGCATCCACATGGTCACCCTCTCCCCAAATCGGAGTGTTGTTAAACTTGTGTTCATTTCGTGTTGGATTACCTTTAGTCCTTATTCAGACTTACCCAGCACAGAGGCGACAGAGGGAGGTGGGTGAAGACGCCGTATTCTTCCACAGCTTAGAGCACCTCAAATCTGGGCCTATCTCTGGGGGCAGGGAAGGTGGTTATCCATTAACTCAGTCATCCCGCCTGTCCTTCCCAGAGCAGGATTCAAGTTTGCAGGGTTTGATGGTGGCCTTGTCTGGACCCTGGTTTTCCAGAAGCTGAAAGGGCCAGAGAATGACAATGGTAGCCAGTGTTTGTTAAGCGTTACTCTCTGCCAAGAATCACGGGTGTGCTCACCATCCACGGTTATTTATTATTTATTGATTTGCAGGACTGAGCCTCACACCCAGGGCCCTGTGCTTAGTAGGCCAGCACTCTACCACTGAGCTATGCCTATGTGCATGCATTACCCTGAATCTTTGTAAGGATTCTAGGAGGGGACATTATTATTGTCAATCCCATTTTATAGATCGGAAAACCAAGATGTAAAGGGGCACTTGGACTTCAGGTTTTCTCTTGCATGTACATGTATGGACACACACTACGTACATACATATACACGCAAGAGAAAACCTGAAGTCCAAGTGCCCCTTTTATTGCATTAGCATCTCTGGAATTGGAGCCAACTGGAGCTCTGCTGCTCCTTAGCTCTTTGACCTCAGGGAAGCTCCCTCAGAACTCCTCTCCCTTTCTGTAACAGGGCTGAACAATGGTACCTTCTTCCAGGATTGGTGTGTCACTGCCTAGAACAAAGCCTGCCCCTTACAATGTGCTCACTCTGTGTCAGGGGGTTACTATTATTGTTACCATCCCTCCCCTCAGGGTGGTCCTGGGGCTTGAACAATGTGTGAAGTCACTTTGTACAAGGAAGACAATTGCACAGATGCCAGGGCTTAGTGACTCATCCAGACAGGGAGCATTCAGTCTGGGTGGTGGCAGGGCTGGGGGCTGAGATGAAAACCATCTCCTTGGCACCCAGGGCCAAGTGCCAGCTCAGTGGGCTGCACACCAGCAGGGAGGAGCAGGCAGGCTGCTAGTCACGGAGGGAAGAGTCTGGGCCAGGGTCCCTCTCTGGACTTCCGTTTCCCTGTCTGCACAATGGGAAGTTCTCATACTGGCTCTGATTCCTGACAGCTTCGATGGGATAAGAGGAGGTGGAAAGATGAGAGTGGACAAGAGACTCGTGATGGTAGACAGATGTCAAGAATGTGCCCAGCTCTTCCCTATCCTCTAGAATCCCGTCATTTACCAAGAGGAGGTGGATGGTGTCTCCCCAGCCCCTGAGTCTGCTGTCCTGGGGGGAAGACAGAATGCAGATGGCAACGTGTTGGGGACAGCCTGGCCTCTAGGACTTCAGCGCTCTCTTCCTTCCCCTTTCTCTCCTCTCCTCTCCTCTCTTCTCTCCTCTCTCTCTCTCTCTCTCTCTCTCTCTCTCTCTCTCTCTCTCTCTCTGCATGTGGGCTATTCTGGGCTAGCCTGCTGGCTGCTGGAGGATAACACTCATGGTCATTCCAACTGAAAGCCAGCCAATTCTCACACCTGTGAGATTGTTCTAGAACATCCAGCCCTCAACCCACTGCCAGCTGTCAGCGGATACATGGCCAATTCAAGCCTAGAGTAGCTAGTCCCTCTGCCAGCAGACCCTCGGGCTGGCCAGTGAGGACACAAAGGATTGTTGCTGTGTGCCGCAGAAGTTGTGTTTGTTACACAGCCCTCTGGGGTCTATAGATAACTGATACGCATAGTCAATGGCTTTGATCCAGTGCATGCCTTCTGCTGAGGAACCTCTGTTACTTTCCTGAGGAGGGAGGCAGGGCAAGCTTGTTTACTCTAATGACTCAGAATTCCAATTCTGGGGCAAGAACACCACGATCCTGGCTTTTTAAGTTCTAGCCATGCGGATTTGGGTAAATTGTTTAACAGAAAGGTCTTCCTTCCCTCCTTCCTTCTTTCACATATGCATGTGTTCTACGGTATGTGTGTATGTATGTATGTATGTATGTATGTATGTATGTGTGTAGGTGCATATGTATACATAGGTATGCATACAGGGGTGTGTGTGTTGTGGAGGCCAGAGATTGATGTCTGGTGTCTTCCTCAATTGCTCTCCACTGTATGTATGTATGTATGTATGTATGTATGTATGTATGTGTATGCACTTGCGATAGCACATGTGCAGAGGTCAGAGGAGTTGTCTGTGTTCCACCTTCTTTGCATATTGAGCATTTGGCAAAGCTAGGCCTATGACATCGTTTCCACAAGTTCAAGTTCAGATAAAAGAATCCTAGTTCTGCCCCTTGCCGAGGGTATGACTCTGGGTTTAAGCTTCCACCTCCTAATTTGTACCTCCTGTCTTGCTCAGGGAGACCCAGTGTGCAGAGGGCTGGATGCTTTGCTTGCTGTGCTGTGCAGGAAGCCTTGAGTGGGGCAGGGACTCCCCAGCAGTCTCTTCTTCAGCTCAGACCACCCGCTGCTTTAGTTGACATGAATCTCAGAAATGGTACAACTAGAGACCAGTTCTAGTTTGACTTTCTCCTTTTCAAGCTGGGGAACCTGTGACTCAAAGTTGGACTTTCCCAGGGTCTCAGTGGCTGGCACTCTGATGCTATTCCCAAGCTTGGTGCTTCTCTGGATGGTGGGGTTGCTATTCCTCTGCAAAGTGTCTGAGTATGGAGGTTGGTGGCTCAGAAGAATGGACCAAGCCAGTCCCTGAGTCCTGTCCTGTGTGGGCTGGATGGAAAGAGCAGGTCTTCTCAGGTGTGGAAGGCCACTGGTACATCTTTTCTAGCATTTATCCCAAACAAGTGTGGAGAATCCCCTGGGAGATGGAGGCATCACCCTGACCACCTGGTGAGGTGACAAGTGACCCATGGGGCACAGGAGGTCAGAGGGCAACAGGACTCAGTTACTTCCTTTGGGTATCTGCAGGGAAATGGAAGTTCAGGGTGGGCAGGGCCATGCTCAGGATGCCCAGGTGGGTAGGGGAAGGGACATGGCTGGCTAACTTCATGCTAGGACTTTCTGCTCTGTCTTCTCCCGCCTCCTCGGGCTCCTGGCCTGTGGGTGGCCTGAGAGGAGACATAGTCCCAGGATGAAAGCTGTTCTACCCCAGGGCTCAGCCTCCCTGGGGCTACCTTGCACCTGCCTCCGCACCAGGTGATTACAGTGCAGACACTTCCTCCTGGATCCTCTCCAGATATGGCTCTGACCTCACCGTCTGGAGTCTGCCCAGTTGTTGAGTCAGGGACTCGCCTGTCTCAGGTGGATGGCCCTCCAGGTGTTCCCTCACCTGCATGAAGGAAGAGAGGGTTTCCTGCCTCATTCTGCATCTTCCCTGGGCACACATGTGTGTGCATGTGAACACAGCCACACTGTATGTGGCGTTATTTCCACACCTGCTGTGCTCAGCTGCATCCACACTGACTATTACATGCAGTGTACGCGGATGTGTCCACAAGTTCTTGCTCTCCTAGGCATGGGATGTGTACCCAAGTCATGCACCATGTATGGGTGGGCACTCGTGCTTAAGGGGCCATCTTAGCAGGTACATGGCATGCTCACAGCCCAAGAACTTCCTGCATGACAGCAACCCCTGAGTGTGCAGTATAACCATCCACACAGGGACATCCTGTGAGACCAGGCTAGGCTCTTCATGGGGCTGGGAAGGGCTTCAAGGTTCAGTGTTGTGTGTCCTGCCCAGTTCCCGGTCCCACTAACTAAGCCCGGATCCCGGTTCAATGGTGTCCATGCTTATGGCTCAGACAGGCCCAGGGAGCAGAGACTAGTCCTAAGGGCTGTCTGAATTTGTCATCTGCCATGAGGAAACAGTGTGCAAGTGGGCGAGTGACTTTCCTTCCCCATGTTTCAGTTTCTTTTTCTCTTTGATGTGTGCATGTGTGTGGTATATGTGGTGTATATACATGTGTGTGCAGATACTTGAGCAGAGGCCAGAGAACACCTGCTAGCAGTCCTCCTCCATCGCAAGTCCGCAGGGCTTCCTTGAGTTGGCATCTCTTACTGTACTTGGAGTTGCTGACCAGTGAGCTCCAGCGATTATCTTGTCTCTGCTCCCCATAGACTGGGGGCGCAGGCTCATTGGCCATGCTTAGCTGTTTACATGGATGCTGGGAAATTGAACTTAGGGTGAATCAGGCTCTCCCAGGCCCTCCTGCTTGTTGGGCAAGTGCTCTTACTTGCTGAACCATTTCCTCAGTCCCACCTTTGCCTTAGCTAGGATCTGCTGGGTGCAAGCCTCCGGCAGGTCCCCCAGGTCATCCCTCAGCTAGGATCTGCTGGGTGCAGACCTCGGGCAGGTCCCACAGGTCATCTTGCCCAGGCAACAGGCGCACAGGCTGAGAGTAACCCTATAAACTGAGGTCATGTACTGGGAGCAGCTGGGATGACTGGAGTCCTTCAGGTCAAGCGGTCCCCAACACAATTCCAGGCTCAGTAACTGGGCTAAACCAGAAGGTCAATAGGAGGGAGTCATTTCCCACCATATCCAACCTCAGGCTTGCCAAGGCCCAGCAGCACCCAGCTTTGCTTGGGCAATCTGGAAAAAAAATGAGTAGGAAGGGGAGGGGAGGAGGAGAGACCTCAAACCCTCTCTACCAATGAGCCCCTTTCTGTGAAATTCAAGCATCTGCAAATTTTTTTTCTGCCAGCAATTTACCTTTTCTGCAAGCAAGAGAAATCTGTCCTTGTTTCTGAGTCTGCTTTTTGGGGAGAGGGACCTGGAACAGAGGCATGTGCAGCTTGGGGGTAAGAGGTGAAGTTTAGGGGCAGGAAGGGTGAGAAATGAGTCCTGGCATAGAGTTCAGTGTGTGGTCTCACTTCCATTCAACCAGAGGCGATTATTTTCTTGGCTGGAAGTACATGGTTTTATTAATAGCCACACGGCATGCTTTTTGAATCCAATAACATTTCCTAAGTAAATAAACTTTGAAACTGAAAAGCAAAAGCTAGTTTGAACACAGTGTCCTAAGCTGGGAGAGGTGTTGTCTGTAGAAATCTCAAGGTAGGAATACTCAGGATGGGACTGAGCCAGGACTCAGCAGCAGGGGGCTCAGGAGGGTGGGTGACCCCATTCTCTGGGAGTAATGCCACCATTCTGTCCTCTGAGAGGACACTGTTTCCACAACTTGGGATTCCTTCCGGGCTGCTCTCCTAGGGGTGCCATATTGGCTGGTGGTATCCAGTCCCCTTTATTATCTTCCTGCATTAATGGTCTTCAACCTCTAGACTACGTTTCCCAGCAGCCTGTGCATTGAGTATGATCACATGACTTGGATCCAGCCAATAGGGTGTGAATGAAAATGAGGCAACTTCTGAGTTGTGTTCTTAAAATGACAGGAGTGTGTTTCTCCCTCCCTTGGACCCGAGAATAGAAGCCACATGTAAAGGCTGGCAGAGTCGTCTGTCCCTCTGGACTGTCTGTTACATGAGAGAGCTAAACCTTTCTCTTATTTAAGCCAGTGTGTTTGGGGGTCTTTTTACTACAATGGTTTATTCTGAGTCCTTCTTTCTCTACGAGGCCAACACAGCCTGACACCAGCCCTGGGGTGAGTTAGTTACCTGAGAGGCTTCCAGTGCCATCATGAGTATAACCTACGGTCAACACCATGTCAGACTTCCCTTCAAGGTTAGACCTCCCCTAAGGCCTTTCAAGTGGCTACCCAGTGTCCACAGGCACATGGAACTTACTGAAAGTTCTGCAGAACAAATCTTTGCTACATTGTACACTGTACATTGTACGTTGATGTCTGGTGTTCTGTGTGTGTGTTGTGTGTGATGTGTGTGTGTTATATGGTGTATGTGTGTGTGTTATGTGGAATGTGTGTGTGTGCGTGCTCTGTGTTGTATGTGGTGTGTGTTGTATGTGGTGGTGTGTGATTTGGTGTATGCGTGTGTTGTATGTGGTGTGTGTGTGTGTGTGACATATACATGTGTATGTACCAATGTGGAACTCTGCATGCACCTATGGCAGCTGAAGGAAAACATCAGTGTCCCCCTCCATCACTTAACGTCAGTGTCACCCTCCATCACTTAACGTCGGTGTCCCCACCATCACTTGTGCTCCTGTTTGCCTGGAGACAGAGTCTCCTCACTGACCCCAGAGCTATGGTGTAAGCCCCAGCAATTCTGCTTTCTGCTCCCCACAGGCCTGGGGTTATAGACCTGTGCTTGGCCATGCCAGATGTTTACACGGAGCAGGAGATTCCAACCCCAGAGGTCTCAGGCCCCTCAGGGCCTCCATACTTGCACAGGAAGTGCTCTTAACCACCAACCATCAGCGTTTTTTCTTTGTGTGTATGTATATGCGTGTATGCATGCTTGTATGTGTGTGGGCACACGTGGGGGACATGCACATGTGTGCTTGTGTGTGGAAGCCACAGGGTGATGCCCATCTTTCCTCAATCACTCTCCCCCTATGTTTGAGGCAGAGTCTCTGAGTGAACTGAGACTCACCCATGAGGCTAGACTAGCTGGCCTGCAGCCCTCGGGTGCCCTGTCTCCTCCTCACCAGCCCTGGGACCGATGTTTCTGTGGATGCTGGAGATGTGAACTCAGGTTCTCGTGCTTGTACAGCACTCTGCACTCTGTCTGTTTTTATATCAGTGACTTCCCAATGTGGTCTTCTGACCAGCATCACTTGAGATCTTGTTAGAGACAGAATTCTCCAGCCCCACTCAGATCAGAAAGGGCCTAGCGATCTCCCAGGCCTTCTGGGAGCTTCTCATTATTACTGCTTTCTTTACTCTGAAAAAATTCCGATTGGATGGAGTGGCTCATACCTTAATCCCAGCACTTGGTCACCAGGAGTTTGAAACCAGGGGCTAGAGTGGGACCCCGCCTCAACAAAACAAAACAAATCAAAACAAAATGCAAAGAAGCTGGGTGTGGTGGTTGCACCTTGAATCCCAGCACTCAGGAGGCAGAGGTCGGAGGATGGCTGTGAGTTCAAGGTCACCCTGTGACTACATAGTGAATTCCAGGCCAGCCTGGACTACAGTGAGAACCTACCTCCAAAAACAAAACAACAATGCTGGCCATTACCATTGACCTCATAACCTGCCACAAGAAGTCACGACTCTTTGCTTTAAGACCATGGACCTCGCTGTTTGCGGGCCAGTGCTCTTTCCTCTTCATCCCTGGGGACACCACCCTAGGGAAGTCACACTTCAGGGGCTTGGTCAACTGAAACTGTGATTAGCTCAGGGATGAGCACGTGATCCTTCTCATCCAATGAGCAACAATCTCAAGACTTTTGCAGGAACCACTGAGAAGGTCAAAGTCTTTCCCAGGGGGTTTGTAGAATGGTGGGAAGAAAGCGAGGTTTTTTTTGGGGAGGGGGGTGTGCCATGGAGCTGTTACCACCCCTGGGGAACTGAGGCATTCAGAACCAGGGTGGAGGTTTCTGTACTGGGTCCAGTTGGGCAGTCCTGTGGGTCCTGGCACCCTCTGCTTCCAGGGTTTCCGGAGCTGAGGCTGAGGCCTGAGCAGGGACAATGGGGAATGGTTAGTAAATGGCCCAGGAAGTTGTTCTTTAGGATAATTCCAGGAGGTTGCATGCTTCTAGAAAGTTCTGGAGGAGCTTGGTCCTTGCTGCTTCTTGCAGAAAATTTGAAAACACACTCTTACTGCCTTTTCTATTTTTGTTGTTGTTTTAGTCTCTTACTCTGTGCTGTCTTTCATTCTTGCTTCCTGTAATCTTGTCCCAAATATACTGCTCACACCAGTCCTGGCCACAGAAATCCACTGCTAAGGTGGATGGGTTTCTGTTGGCACTTGAAGACTAGGCTGTACCTGAAACAAACTCTACTCCAGATAACTGGATAAAGTAATGCTTGTTCCCGGGGGACCCTAAGACCTTGGGTTGCAGGGTGGGCGATTTAGTGTGTACTTTTCCACTCTTAGTTCACCACAGAATTCTTATTAAGTGGGAGAGATGGCAGGGTGTTCAAGGAGGGCTTCTTGGCGGAGGAGGCACCTCAGCTAGCTTCAAATATAGGAGGAATGGGAAAATCAAATGAGAGCCTCCCAAACACACCACAGGAGGAAACATTAAGTATTACAAGTATTAACTAGGTCAGGACTCCATTGGATACAAACACCAGAAGTGCATTTCAGACCCGGTTAGGCAAAAAGAATTTATTGGTTCATGTAACTGATTTCAGGCTTGGCTGGATCCAGGTGTTTGAATCATGCCCGCAGGGATACGCATTTCTGGACGAAGGCTTTTGTGTAACTGTGTAACATTTTTACCCAAAGCTCCAGGGTGGAGTCTCATTGTCTTGTCTCAAATCACATGCCCACTCTGGAGCCAATCCTTGCAGCCTAGGGGCTGTGGGGCTCTGATTGGTCAGCTCTACAGGCTTCAATGTACCCCATCTTCTTATTGGACAGCTGGGGACCTGCGGCCGCCAGGGGGGAAAGGAGACTGTGTCAGAATGAGGCTAGAACCCAGATGCCGGTCACTTTAAGAGGCCCTGCTGCCCAAGTGAGGCAACCTTGAATCCTTCCTTTCCTATCTAGTGCCTTTCTTGCTGCCTCCCTACCCCCTCCCCTCTGCCAGCTGGGGCCCTCCTCCCTCTCCCTCGGGGGGCTTTCTGTACCTCCCACCCCTTCTCCATGATCTCTGTGACTTCTCTCCCTCTCACATAGTCTGTGCCCACCCCCCAAACTCATAATAAAGCCCAATTCTTTTTTTAAAAAAATATTTTATTTATTCATTTTCAAGCAGAGAGAGAGAGAGAGAGAGAGAGAGAGAGAGAGAGAGAGAGAGAGAGAG
>PVHP010011520.1:0-44992 GCA_004024765.1 Zapus hudsonius | reverse complement strand
ATTGGCCTCCTGCTTAAGTCATTCCCCTCCCCCCTTCCCTTACCCCTCATTCCTAACATCTCACTTCTTTCTATAAGTCTGCATAAAGAAAACATTTATCCTGATTAAGGTCCGCATATGAGGGAGAGTATGCGGCGTTCAAATCTCTGTTCTTTTGAGTGTTCGCTTAGTAAGATCTGCTCAAAGTCAGACCATTTTTATAAATCTTCTTGAATTCATTATGCCAGAGACTTTAAAAAAAATCTGGAGGATCATCTCTTAATTTCTTTCTTTTTTTTGCCATTGTTTTCAATGCTGTTCCTCCTCTTGTCCCTTTCGTTATGCTTCTCCAGAAAACAATCCCCAGGTGTCCTGAAAGGCACTTTTTATTTTTTAATAAAATGGGATTGTGAACCCTGCATTTCTAATTCCCCAATGTTTTCTCTTTTAATTAAAACTAAAACAAAAACACAAACGAACAACCTAATAGCCACTAAACCATTCTTGAATGTCTGTTCTCAGTGAATGTGACACTACTTTTTTAAAAATACTTTATTTATGAGAGAAGAGAGAGAGAGAGAGAGAGAGAGAGAGAGAGAGAGAGAGAGAGAGAGAGAGAGAGAATGGGCATGCCAAGGCCTCCAGCCACTGCAAATGAACTCCAGACACATCATGCGCCCTCTTGTGCACCTAGCTCTATATGGGCACTGGGGAATCGAACGCTGGTCTTTCTGCATTTTAGGCAAACACCTTAACCGATAAGCCATCTCTTCAGCCCGTGACACTACTTTTGACAGCATCTCTATTTTAGATTGTTTATTGCTATTTCCCTAATACTTTGGGTTTACCAGTCCAATTAGCTTATGCTGTCCTGGCAGCCTTTCCCACTGCCCAATTCCATTCCTATGAACCATACTTTTTTTCTGTTAAACCATTTACCACTGTATCTTTGGTTCTAGACTTAAATATTGTGGCTTGGGGTTTATCGATTCAGTTCTTTTTTTCCCCTAATGTTATAGTTTCTTTGACATGCATTCTAGTGGAGAAAGATATTGGAAACATCTTTACTGTGCTACTTTGTCATCAGGAAGATCTGTTTAACAATTTTAAGGGCCCAGTAATAAGATTAACTATCACCCCAAACAATATGCTTCAGCAGTAAAATTATTCAATCAAGGCTGGCTCTTCTTTGTTTTGGAGACACTGAAGAGATTTTTGCATGCAGCTGGAAGGAGAAGTGCATAAATAATTCAACTGATTCGCCTAAAGTCTCTTTCAAATATGAGTTTATGGATTTTATACTTTTTCTACAATGACCTGAAGGAAAGCAGAACTTACACAATTAAGATTATAAGCCTTGAAATAAAGAAGGTTCAAATCATCTGTTTACTTGGGCTGTATTTTAATGTCTTTATCCTTAATTTTATGCTATACTAACTGGAGAACACTTATTTTAAAAGGAGGTTATAAGACTAAAACAATAAATGTAATCTAATATGAACATATAATCTATGTTAACTGTTCCAATAATAATGTGCTTAAGCCTAGGAAGAAACAAAAGCAAAATTAAATGAATGAGATTATATCCTGATGACAGGCTTCTGTACAAACAAAGGAAATATTAACAAAATTAAGATACAACCTGCAGTAAGAGAGAAAATATTTCCAAGTATTAATCTTTAAAGAGACTGACATCTTAAAAAGTCTTAAGAAACAAACAAACAAAAAAAACCATGAACACTAAAAAAGCAATTTAGTAAAGACACTTCTTAAAAGAAATGAATATTTCTTTTAAAAAGACAAATAAATGGCCAACAAATAAATGAAAAAAAAATGCTGAATCTCACAGTCAACAGGTCATTACTAATTGAAACCACAATGAGATACAGTTTCACTCCAGTTAGACTGATTGGTGATGATGCAGTGGAAAGAGAATGCTTATGCAATGTTGGTGGAAATACAACCATTATAGAACTTTCTGGAAAGGAAAACTAAATTAAAACCAACTATCAAATAATGCAGAAATTCCACTACTGGCAGTGTATATCTTAAGGGGATGAGATAATTATATCAAAAAGACATTTGTATTTTCATGTTTATTATGATACTGTCCACAGTAGCTAAAGTATAAAACCAACTCAGATGCCCTTCAATGAATGAATGAATGTGAAATATTGTTCAGTCATAAAAGTCAATGATATTCTGTCGTTTGTAGCAGCATGGAGGGAATTATAGAATTTTATGTCAAGTGAAATAAGCCAGACACAGAGAGGCAAGCTACATATTCTCATTGCAGAAAGTAGCAACAGTGTCAAGGAAGAGTAGAGGTCACTAGAGACTGGGCAGGTCAGGCTGGGAAGCTGTTCAGTAAGGGCACCCAACCAAAGAACGGGGTTACTCCTGGCTGTTATTAATCACAATTGTGGTAATTATCATCCTTTAGAATACATGCCACATTCCCAAGGACTAGAAACCTTTGAAATTCTCAGAATTTAGAATGATTAATGTTGAAGAGTGGATAGGTTGACTTGATTGTTACCAAGGTGTTGAAAGGAACAGGCTGTTGAGAGCTCAGTGCTAAATGAGACATCTCTTTATCATTTCCTCCAACACGTAAGAAACATCACAGAAGAGAAGGTGGAAGGATCCAGGGGATGGCGAGAGTACCCTCTGTGTCCGTGCACTCAGGATCTCCCGGGGGAGGTCACTACCACCACAAGTCCTGCACAGTACTGAGCTCCTCAAAAAAAACCTTTTATTAATAAGTAGAAACTCTGTCTGTACAAGTCATGTGTTGGTACCACTGCTTCCCTCCTCCCTGACTCCATTCAACTGAGTGTCCACCTCAGGAGGATTTCCAGAGTGTTCCTTGGGATGGAGGGGTATGGGTTGTTCAGGCAGCAGTTTATTGGGGGGGGGATAGAAGAGGGCGGTGGGAACACAACAATAGAAATGAAACACATCAAAATAGACGAGGGACTACTTGGAGAGAGGAGGGGGCTCAGTGGAACAGGAGTAGGGGAGAGAGACAACAAAGGATCATGGGAGGGAGTTATGGTCAAACTATAGTACGTTCACCTGTTAAAAATGCTCAATAAATGGGCTAGAGAGATGGCTCAGGGGTTAAGGCACTTGCCTCCAGTGCCTAAGGTCCCCCAGTTCAATTCCCCAGGACCCATAGAGGCCAGACCCACAGGGTGGTGGCCCTGGTGCTCTCTCTGTCTCTCTCTCTCCCTATCTCTCTGCTTGAAATGAATAAATAAAATATTTTTTAAATGCTCAATAAAAAGGTGAAAAAATTGTACTTAGTTGTGATGTGAAAAGTGGGATTCACATGATGAGGAAAGAATTTGATTTTATGACTTTTTAACCTGGAATCTTTAGGGTCTACAGAAGGGAGCAAAGTACCTTAAATTTAATGTTAGGGAAAAATTTAGAAAAGCTAAAGTTTAGTTGAACATATGAATTAGGAATTATTCTGAACCCTTTTGCACAACATAATTAGTTTTGACCCTCAACTAGGGGTCAGTGAAGCACAGCTCTGGCTGTTTTTGTGAGGTATTTCCAGAGATATTTAGAGCTTGAGGACTTGGACAAGATCAATCCCTTGATGGCTTCATAAAATGATGAAATTACTGGGAGGTAGGAAAAGCCTGGAGAGGGGCCGGTTTGGAGTAAGCAGGTTCCGAGTGGATGTCCCCGGGGACTTCACTCCGGCCTCTTCCTGTATGTCCCCTTTTGCTGCTTCCTGGCCACCATAAAGAAGTCATGTACCACACATTCCCACTGCCAAGACAGTTTGCTTTATGATGGACCCAGAAACATGGGGCCTTAATGACCTCACACTGAGCCCTCTGAAACAGTGAGCCAAAATAAACCCTTCCTCCTTTTAAGTCAGATCTTTTGTTCACAGAGCAATGAAAGTAACTAATACACCCAGCATCAAGTTATATGAAGTAATTTGTACTTTCAATTATGCAGGAAGTCATTGAACTACAAATACTTTGCTTCCTCTCACAGTGCACTGGGCAAGCTCATGGCCTCTCCTCTAGTAGCTCTGTGACCTAGTGATCCAATGCTTCCACTTATGACAGTAGACAATCGTCAGCTGAGAGGAGGCCACTTACATTAGAGTCCCATCTGAAATAAGTGAAACAAGCTATCTGTCTGATGACTACTACAGGCTCAGAGAAGGAAGACTGCGGAAGGATCCTAGAACTAATTATTTGGTATAAGCATCTGTGGTGGTTTGAATAGATGTCCCCCAATAGAATCAAAGTTTTATTATAATTGTAAATTGTCTCCAGCCTTCTGGCTGGAGGAGATGTCACTTTGGCCTGGCCTCTTGGGGTCTGGCCCTGAGGTATTTCTAAATTGGATGCAAAATTCTAGGGATACGTATGCAAAGAGCAGCCAGAGCTCAAGTCTGGCAGTCCTGCTGTTTGTGAGTTACAGTGTGCTTGCTTTTTTTTGGAGATGCTGAGCCTCTGTTTCTCTGCTTGGATCTATGAAAGGGGGCCAGCCTTTTCCTTCATTTTTGAAACTTCCTCTGGATCTGTTATGTCAATAAACACTTTCCTCCCCAAACTGTGCCTGGTTTGAAGATTCATCTCAGCGGCGTGTGGCTGACTACGACAGCATTCTATCTGGAATCTCTTTTGAACATAAAAGTTACTTCATAGAACACATGTGTTTCCTTCCATACCTTATCTTGGTATTGTTATTGGAATATTAAAATGCTTCACCAAATAAAGAAATTATTCTTATTTGAATAAAAATAAATGTGGCATAATTATAAAAACCCTCAGACTGAGGAAGCATGTTATAATTTTAAAACAACATTAAGGATATCAGTGTAGAGCTTGGGGAAAATGGCTTGGTGGATAAAGTGCTGGGTGAGTTCCTGAGTTCGGATCCTTGCATCCCATGTAAAAGCCAGAAGTTGTGACTTCTGTAATCTTAGTTTGCCTGTGTCAAGAAGGGTGGTGGAGACAAGAGTATTTACGAGAAACTCGTGAAAGGGTGCTAAACAACAATGGGAGACCCAGCTATTAAGGTGGAAGGTAAGAAATAACCCAAAAGTTGTCCTCTGACTTCCACATGTACACTGTGGTAGGGCACACTTGTGCTCACACAAACATGCATACATGCCCCAAATAAATGAATTCAGAAAATAAAAATTAATCTATACTTTCAAATAAAAATTGTGTAGATTTGACACTTAAAATAGCCTAGGGATGGTGTCTCCTCATGTTATAGCCTATCATTGATTCTTGATTTTTGTGTATCTTTTTCAGAAAAAAAGAAACTAATCATTCTTGGAGAAACAACACAGTAATGCTTGGCCAAGAACTGCATAACTTAAATCATCTCATGCCAAGATGACTATAAAAGCCAGGAGTTTTCCAAGGTTTGTAAAGTAATATAAATAGGACCTTCCTAAAAGTAGCTCCTCAAGTCAGCTGGACTATATTTAATCTATTGAAAGGCCATAATTTCCTAATAATGAAACAAAAGAAAAAAGTAACATGATGTCTTTGAAAAGAAAGAATCAAGAATTTATTAATGCTGGGTCTTGTTTCTTGATTTCTCATTTCTGGCTCATTTACTCTACCCATAAGGAATACAGACTAAAGAACGGGAAGCCTTTCTAAAATCAGTTTGGAACTGCCAATACAAATATTCCATAATTTGTGACTCTTAAATCAGACAAAACTATGGGGAATGTACAAAATTAAATTGTATCTTTTTTTTAAATGAGGCAAAACCACATATAAATGTCTTTAAAGGTATACAGGACATACACATATAAATGTCTTTAAAGGTAAACAGGACATACACATCTAAATGTCTTTAAAGGTAAATAGGAAATACAAGCAGCGCCAGGAGGCCCAAGAAGAGGTCCTTTCAGCTGACAGAGCAGCATGGGTTCAGGGTGACAGGCAAGGTTGTCAGCAACGTCTGTGCTATGAACCGAAATGAAGTCACAAGATAGCAGGACAGAACAGATCTTGGGCAAAATCAAATCTAGAAAGAGAAAGGCAAAGGACACAGTCCTTTCTTAGAACCCAGAAACACTGAAGCTGGAGTCCAGCCAACAAGGAGGCCCATGGAAAAGAGCCAAGTCTAGTCAGTCTCACAGCGGCTCTGCTGTGTCCTCTACTCTGAATGAATACAAGTTCTGGGTTATTCTAAAAGCACAGATTAGAGGAGAAAGATCCCACCTTATTGCCTTCAAAAAGCCATGAACGTGGGTGCTTTGGGTGCACTTGCCTGGGCTAATGCTTCTCTGCTTTCAGAGAACCCTGTGTTATATCTCAAGAAGGCCGGTAATAGTACACAGCATGCAGGACGATTAACCTAGCAATTCAAACTCATAGCCACATATTCAATATGAATGAGCCATTTAAAATTACCCTCCTCACACACTTTTAAGTAGACTCTCCCCACCCCCACATCCTGCTTCTCCAATTTTAATTCTGTGATGTCTTTGGTGGGGTGATCTAGTTTTCTTTATTTCTTTGTTCACATCTTATAAAGCCTTGGATATTTGTGTATGCGGGCAGGTGTGTGGTGCTGAGGACTGCAGAGGCTTAAGTGTACTGGGAAATCACTGAGCCACAGCCCTAACCCCAACATGGGAAGTTGTTTTTTCTATAATTTTGATGTGTATGTGTGTATGTATGATGTGTATGTAGATATGTGTATATGCATGTGTGTGTGTGCAGGTGTGGGTCTGGAGGTAAGAAGACCTCTCTCTAATATTGTTCCTAGTCTTACACTTCATTTGAGGCAGGGTCTCTCGTTGTTCACCACTTCCTGAAGATTCTCCTGCCTCTGCCTCCCTATTCGCCATAGGCTTGGATGATGGATGCCGGCTACAGTATCTGTCTTTTGACATGGGTGCTGGAAAGGACAAAAATCTCAATTATGAAAGATTACTAGAAAGGCAGCCGCATATTGTATGATGTTATAAATTTAAAGATCCATTTCATATTACCGCAATCCAAATGGCATTGAATGAATGGCTCATCCTGGATAGAAACTGTAGATTTCTAAGAAAAGATAGAAGGAGTCAGTGTTGTGTATAATGCAAACCCAAGGCAGTCGCTCAAGTTTTAGCTTTTACCAGAATTGTAGATTATTAACATAGTAGCTATAAGTAGAGTTTAGCATGTATCCCCATTCCCTGGGAAAGACTCCAGAGCCTCCATCTGTCTTCGATAGTAAATGATCCCAATTAATTACAAAGACATTCATCTTACTAATCAGTAGGCATCTTTTAATCCTCAGAAGATCTGGAATTAAGTGTCGACCAACTTACAAGAATCAAAACCAATCTATTGATATTTGTGTCAAGTAGAGAATGATGAAATCTGAACAGGAAAATAGTTTCCATGACAGCTCTCTATTGCCTATGAGATAGTGAGGATCAGGAAAGCATCTTGGCACTCAGCATTCTGAGCACAGTACCTGGCCCCGAGTCGGTGCTCAGTCAATATTTACGAATGAATGCATGAGGGCCTTCTGGTTGTAGTGAGGTTTGTTTCTCAACAGGATCTCCTTCCAAGAGACGAGAAAAGTATGTCTCTTTCCAGTACCACTGAGCTGCTCCTGTTTTGAAGGTTCATCCCTGAAACCATTTCAGGTTTCAGAGGTTGCAGAAAGAGAGCAAAGGTTTTCTCTGATTTTTTTTCATGTCTGGTCCAGTTATGCTTACAGATGGAAAGAGTCGAAAGTCTGGGATGCTCCAGAGACGGAATCCTTGACATTCTCTGGGAAAAGATGTACTGTACACAATGTGCCCGCCAGCATCAAGGTTTGAGTGACCCATGACCAAAGATAGCTTTCCTTTCAGATCTTGCTAAACACTTGTTAGGAGCCCCAGATAAGCTTCAAGCCATTTCTCCCTGGCAGCCTTTCTGACGTTTGAAAACCATATGGACTTTTTATCCAAGTTTTCTTTTTTTTTAATTTTAATATATATATATTTATTGACCATAATGAGTTACATTATTTAATGGGCAAACAATGAGTTGTTATCTCAAATTCCCCAATGCCCCCCTCCCCATCCCCAATCAGCTGGTTTATCCAAGTTTTCATTTCTTCAGTTGTTCCTTATACGATGTGAGATGGTTGACCTTCATTGTCAACTTGACTAGATTTAAAATCACCGAGACTGTGGCTCACCTCTGGGTGTATCTGTGGGTGTATTTCTGGAGGATCAACTGAAGGGGGAAAACCATGACTGAGGGTAGCACCATCCCACAGGCTGGGAGCCAACATAGACTAAATGTGAAGAGAGGAGAAAGCCAGCAGCGTTGGCATTCCACTCTGTCTGCCCCTGCCATACACTCCTGTCCCCAAGACCAGAAATGCTCCAGAGTCCCTCGGAGCCACAAGGAACTGAAACCGTGAGCCAAAATATCCAATTCCTTTCTCAAGCGGTTTTCTCTGGATATGTAGGCATCACGATGGCAGAGTTCCTAGTAGGAACAGTCTAAACTTCTCATCAGCCTGCCTTTCCTCTTCCAGTTTGTCCCTATTTCTTCTACCTGCTCCTGCAGAGAAGCAGCCTGGAACACAGGTGCGCATGTACCCAGATGAGAGCAGAAACCACGCTGATGGTGCAGCTTCAGGGCCAGATGTCACTGCAGCCATCACCTAGCTGGAACCTGATATTATTTTTCTCTCACAGTACTTTCTTGAGCTCGGTCTTATGCTGTTGTTGGATGGATTTTACTTATTTATTTTTGAGATGAGGTTTCACCATGTTGGCCAGACTGACTTCAAACTCATGTTCTTCTCACTTCCCAGCCTCACGAGCAGCTGGGATTACACGTGTGTCCCATGTGTTTTGCTTTTACCTTTGCCTGAGCTTGTGCAGAATATGTGTGTGCTGTGGTGTATGTACACGTGTGTGCAGGTGCATGTGCCCCACGTGTATGTGTGCAGAGACCAGAGGAGAATCTGGGTGTCATTTTCTTATCACTCATCTGCATATTTTCTTGAGATGGGGGCGTCTCTGTCTCAACCTGGTGCTGTTGTCTGTCACCTGGTCTCCCCTGGGCCCTCCATGGGCTGGGGTTCCAGATGTGTGTGACCACAGCCTGCTTTCCATGTGGCTTCTAGGGAGTCTAATTTGATGATCTCCAGCCAGGGAGGCCCTCAGACTTAAGTGGCAAGTGCTCCTAACCCCTGAGCAGGCTCCTCAGCCCTCATGTTGTTTTGAAAATGTAAAGTTTTTTTTTAAATGATTCACCAAATTCTGCATTGTGAACCTAAAGATTTAGCTTGTATTTCTCTTTAAATGATTTATTTGGCTCATCATTTTAAATTATTGGGCCTTTTGGGCATCTTCATTCTACCATTAAATATTTTAAATCTTCAACTAGTTTTGAAGTCTTCAGAACACCCAGCCACCTGATGAAGCAGTTTTTTTTTTCTAAATCTTGTGAGTGTGGGTGGCAAGAGGACAACTTTGGGTGTCCCCTTGTGTGAGGCGGGTCTCTGTTACCGCATGTGCCAAGCTCACTGGCCTGCAAGCCTCTGGGAGTTTCCGCTGGCACTGGGATTACAGATGTTCACTCGGGTTCTGGGGGTCCACACTCCTCCTTGTTGTCACACTGATCTATGTCCCCAGGCCCTGAAGAAGCTTGTAAAAATTATTCAAAATATGTTTATTTACAAAGATGGTTTTTATTTGGCCATTTCGACAACTACCAACACTTTTTGTTTTAGAAATCATTAAATAAATAATAAACAAGATGTTACACAGTATTTTGGATAACTTCTGTATTATTTGTTCCTAAAATTAAAATTTTTATTTTTTTCCTTTTCATCTTTAGCTGTGCAGTTATATGAACAAAGGGGGGAAAACTACCCAAATCATGATAAATGGATGTAAGAGCATATTTTCTGGCCTTTACTCAAAGGATGAGTGTTTCCTACAACCTTCCGTCCTGCGTCTACCACCTTAACTGACAAGGAATTTTCTCTTGAAACTGTTTGGAACACTGTTGTGAAACTTGAGAGACTCCATACTCATACTGATGGGGTGAAGGAAAGGGTAAGGTTTTAATTCTTAAAGGGGACATTCGTGCGTCTTTTTGGATACATGTCAGAATTACCGCACTGAAGACTAAAATGCTCTTCTGTTTTCCTGCCTCGCATTGTTAAATCTTATCACATTTCTGTGTAAGTACCGCATACAATCACTGATAAAATATTGATGTAAGCTCCATCTAGACTTGAGGCAGACTCCCAAGGTTTCTGATGTGCCAGCTCATCTTTCAACTTGGCTAGACTCTTGTGGAGTTTCATTCCCAAAATGCCTGGAAACCTTCACTGTGTCCTTGCCCAAAAGTTAAGTGTTGGCTGTTCACAGAGAGGCAGTGTGACGGTCACCTGTGCTGCAGGGAGAAAGATTCTCATCGAAGAAATGGAATTCCAGATGTTCCAACAATGGTCCTCACAACTAATTTTTCTTCCACACTTGTTAACTGACAAAGAGTCTGAGAGTCAAGTATAAGAAAAATTCACCATCTCTGCATTTTTTTTGGCTGAGGTCTGTATCCACATAATGATTTGCAAGTATTCTCTCACTGGGAATACTACCCATATGAATGATGCAATAATGAAATAACTATGTGATTACACATGTCTTATAAACAGAATAGTTACAGCACCCTCAGCCTTAGACTTTCGTTGAGTCAAATATATTATGAAAATGGTGAAAGGCAAGGACAGATGTTCAGGGAAAGGAACTGAACATTCTTTGTGAAAATAAGTAATAAACAATTGATAGTGAGATGAATGAAATGTATATGGGGCATTTATTTTAAAAATCATAATTATCGTGTTGTAATTTTAGAAATTGCAATGTAATTTAGAATTTTAAACCAAAAAATTACAAAGGATGCTATTTTGGATGTTGAGAGTTTATAAAGGGAATCTGGATTTTTATAAGCCAAAATAAAACAAGATTTATAAATGATGTAAATTTAAATAGGATGAAATTTATCAAATTACACAATATAATGATAATTGCAAAAAATGTTAATTTAAATATTAAGTGAAAAGTGTCAGTTAAAGACATACAATATTTGGGGGATGGGGAGATCAGAGTTTAAGGCCCACAAAGCTGAGAAACCCTGTTTCACTTCCCCAGTACTCATGTAAAACCAGATGCACAAAGTGATGGATGCATCTGGAGTTTGTTTGCAGTGACTAGAGGCCCCGTGCATCCATTCTCTCTCCTCCCCCTCTCTCCTTGCAAATAAGTAAATAAATAAATATTTTTAAAGATAAAAATATTTTTTATTTTTACAGTCAAGAGCCACATATTCTCCCTTAGATGTAGTTCCTAACCAGGTTAAGTGTGAACAGTAAGAAAACCTGTCAGGAAAAATGAGAGACAGACAAAGGTGTTGGAAGGAATTTGGGGGATGGGAAGGGGAAGAAAGGGGGACTTGCACACCAATCTACACCAATAATGAAGCATACCATAAAATCCTTATTTTCGTGCAGTAAGCCATGTGCATCATCAGGTAAGAGAGGTCCTGAATAGGGTAGGAGGTAGCCTAACCCCAAGACAAATTGCTCTGGCCTGTAACTCCCTGTCCCAGTCATTGGTTACTTCCCACACTGAGCTGTTGATTGAAGAGACCCATGAGGTCCCCAAAACAAGACAGGCTTATGTCAAAGCTCTTGATACCCACCCCAGGCAAAAGTTAAGACCCTATTGCTGAAGATACCAGAGGCTGTCATCATAAAACACTGAGAGACCCTGCTGGATCCAGAATGGTATCCAGCCTCCAGATGTGTAGTGCTGGAAAGAGTTACATGAGCTGCTCCAGGAAATTGACCAGAAACATTCCGAGAAAGCAGGGGTCACTGTTATACAACACCGAATGATGCTCTGAGAATGCTGAGGACACTACTCTATGGAAGAGACCAGTAACTCCAAGAAGTGCTCATCCATGTAGTAGTGGCGTTAAACCTAGGTGGGTAATCAACTGTGTGTGAATTGGCTAAGAGATCCTCTCAGAGGCAGGTAACCCTAAACTGGAACTGGGATCCATGGTAATCCCCCATGAGGACCAAGAACCTGGGCTCCAAGGGGAAAACCCCACTAACAGGCTACACCCATTAAAATCTTGCCAAATTAGCAAAGTTTGTCTCATTTAACCTATATTAATCTCACTCTCCACTGGAGATTCTGTTTGTATGTTTCAGAAGGCAGGAAGAACTGTGGACAATTCAGTCCCACCAACAGGACTGGAGATGTTACCTGTCACCCGGGCAGGAGATGAACCACCCATAACCTATGATATGGAGCCCAAATGAACCTTTGAGGAAGTGACAAGCAAGAGACCTACGTCCACAGCACGTCAGATGGCAGGGGAAAGCATGGCATGTATGGAGGCTGGACATCACCTCTGTCATATCCGGAGGAAAACAGCGGTAGGAGAGTGAGTCAAACTAACACTGGCAAACTGGAGGCTAGTAACCCTCAAGGTCCACGTCTAGTGACACACCTCCTCCAGTAAGACTCCACCTCCCAAATCGCCACCAGCTTGGAACCAAGCATTCAAAACACATGAGTTTTTGCGGGATACCTGTTTCAAACCACCACATCCGGTGACTAAGTCTCTATGTTTGCTAAAATATTATATTACATGTATGTCTTAATTCATCAACTTTGGCTATAAAACCAGATCACATCCTTATAAATATGATCAATTTTCAGCACTAACCATGTATTCCTTTACTCGTCTACTTTTAAATAATTTCTAGAACCACAATGTTTTCACAGTGAGTGAGTCTATTACCTTCAGTGCTATGCCAATTTTGGCTCCAGAGAAAACACAATAATAGCCAGGAAACACAGCTTCCTTCCTTAAAATGTTACTGTCACCTGAAACCCAAATGTTGGAGGCGCCTTTGGAGACGAAGCACTAGTAATCAAGCGAATCTCTATTTATCCGGATTATTGTTTGTTTAACTCAAAACTGCAATTTTGGAGCATTTACTGTGAGTAAGAAACATTCTAAGTCTGTCTTCTCTTTTGTTTTTCCACACCGACCTAGAGGCAAGCAGTAGTATTCTAAGTTTTGGAAAACAAATGTAACAGACAAGTTAACCAACTTGCTCCCAGTCTCACCACTAAGAATTGGTAGAGGTCTGGTCCTCTGTGTTCTGTGAGACCCTGTTTGTTACTTGGTTTCTCAGCATGCCTAGTGGACTGGATCCTACCTAAGGCACAGCTTCTCTGTGTGGGTGTGTGCTGGGGTTCAGCCATTGCTCCCCTATGAGAGCAATGTTGGCTCTTCCACATCCAGACAGGATGGCGTTAAGAAGCTGGATCTTTTCAGAAGTGATTTGGTCATGAGGGTGGGGCTTTCATGCATGAGATTTGTGCCTATGTGAAAGGCCCAGAGAGGCACTCAGCACCTTCTAACATGTGAAGTCACCCAGAAGACGTGACCGATGAGCCAGGAGGCCACTCTCACCAGGTACTGGACCCACTGGCATGGTGGTCATGGACTTCCAAGTCTCTGGTCCAGCAGAGGCACATATCTGTGGTTTCCAAGCATGCATTCATAGCATCCTTGGTACACTGAGAGTTCTTTCCTTTTAAACCATCTGGACTCCACATATATACTGAACAATTCCATGTCAGCCTTTATCGCAGACTGTTCCTTGCATGTCATATATCAAACTACTAATGAAATGTCTACTTAGGCATAAAAATTTAAACATCAAAATATGTCCAGCTTTTATCTTCTCCTCCAGAGAAGTTCACCTTCCAGTTTTCACTTCAGAAAAGGAAAACTCACTGTAGTGGGTTGAATGTATGGCCCCACAGACTCGGCCTTGAATCTTGAGTCCTCAGTGGGTGGAGCCCTACTGGGGAAGAGGAACATCCCTGGGGGTGGATCATGGAGTCCAGCCCTAAGGTGTGTGGAAGGCACTTTGGATCTCTGGCTGTTTTTCTTTCCTATGTCACATCTGATCCAACAGTCTGATTCATTCTGTGTTTAATACAGGTGCAGAACTCAAGCACTTACCGTTTTCAAGGCCCCAACCCTGGTCCAATCACCATCATCTCTCCCACAATTATTCAAATCATTTCTTAATGGACTTCTAGTCTATTCCTGCCATCTTCTTTCAACATAGCATTCAGTGTGATCCTATTAAAGGGTGAGTCTGATTCTATCACTCATGCTTAGAACATGTTGACTCAAGGTAAAAGCTGAAGCCCATATAGTGAGTGACCCATCACCTGACCTATGTATGACCTGGCTCAACTCCTCCCTAGTTGACACCCCTACCACCCACACCCCATGGGCTTTGCACTGGCCATGTGTTCTGACACGAAGATTCTTCCTGATTCATTTCTTATTCTTCATAATAGTTATTTTAATAGTGATTACTTCCCTTGCCACCCCCTAACACCAGTGCTCCCCAGGGCTGATTATTTATTTTGCCCTTTAAGAACAAATATACCACTTTACTTATTGTTGTTTTCCCCCTTTATTCTGTCTCTCCTTCTCTGCTCAGTCTGTTCCACAGGGACAGTAATTTTCATCATGTTTTTTCCCTCTGCTGAAACTTCCACAAATAGTTGCTCCTTGAGCAGTGACCACTCCTACCCAGAGTCCCCTGGGACAACCACTTTTGAAGTACCTTATTCCCTAAATCATTTTCTTTCTTTTGGCCCTTTCCTCATTTTCAGTTGCTAAACCAGGTTTTCTGTGAGACGAGCAAAATTTCAATAGTTTTATGAATAAGAAGCTCCATTTTTTTGGTCCAGTCACTATGGGGTCCTCTACTTGAAGACATAGGAAGTCATTGAGATCCTTTTCTTGCCGAGGACTTTCAGCACCAGGTGAAGGGCAACTCGGGATCAGTGTGTGGTTGAGGCTCTTTTGTCTGCAGAGAATTCTAGGGATTTATTCTAGTGTCCTAAAAGTGTTTATCTTTCTATTTACTGAAATGACAAGAAGGACCCTGTGGCTGTGTGCTGGAGATGAGGAGGGAAGGCGCTCAGCTTCAAGAGGCAGAGTTGGTCTCAGGATCTCTGCACAGTTGTTCCTCTTTCCTCCTGTCAACTTCTGCCGCTTACTCATAATTTCTGTTTCCTTTTCACTTTGCAAGGGCCATCGTATGCCTCGGGCTTCCGTTGCAGCCAGGGCCCATCCTCCACTCCTGGCAGCTTCAGCCTCTGTCAAAACTGGACCAGTTTTGACTTCCCCAGGGGAGAGTGTCCACTCCAGGTCCATCGATGTGGCTCAGGATTGGCAAGGGTCCAGGGAGGTGGGCGTCTAAGTCATACCGATGTGCTCCTGCTTATGGTACTGCTGTTTATTTAACTCCACCTTTGACTTTGAAAAACTTCTAGGATACAGATATTGATTCTAGTTGACACCCTTTCTAAACTATTTTTATTTATTTGCAAGCAAGGGGAGAGATAAAGGAGAGAGAGATACAGAGACAGAGAGAATGGGCACACTAGGGCCTCTTACCACTAAAAACAAACTTCAGATGCATGTGCCATTTTTGTGCATCTTTACATGGCTTTACATGGGCACTGGTGAATCAAACCCTGGTCAAGGTGGTTTGCAAGCAAACTGTCCACCCAGCCTTTGCTCTCATCTGTAAGCTTGCAGCCTTCATGCTTAGGCTTAACTTTGCTTTTGCAAACCGCTGACCAAATGTTCTAGCAGGTTCCTTCAGCTTTTTCCTCAAGCCCAAAGGATGGAGAGTAGCCAATGTCTCCAGGACTGTATAGAGCACTTCTTCCCAGTTCAGGAACACATTTTATAAAGTGCCTTGCTTTGTATGTTATTGTTTCTGGAAAAGAAAGGTCCTATAAAATTGTTTTATTGTGTGAAGCATTTATTTTTAAGATTAGGGTTTACTGTGAGAAAATCCTAAATTTAATTCAAATGTGTGTCAATATTTTCTAGAGCCAGGTAATATTATGAGACTTATTCTTGATCAGATAACACACAGAACATTCTGGATTATACATATTCCCATGGGACAGCTGGTCCCTTGCTGATACTGGGGATCAGGAGACAATATCCCAAAGCACAGAGCTTTTTGGCATGATTAGACTTTGAACTTCAGAAGCAATCTCAGAACCGAGGTATCTCTAACGCTTGGCCAGGCCCTCCTCTCTCACACTCATTATCCTTGAAGCAAGTCATAGAAGTAGGAATTCCTTGTCCCCAGGTCTGGTCTTAGAAACTAGAACCTTTTTTTCCTGTAAGATAGGAAGGGCACAGCCAACACCCCTTAACACTAAAGACAGATTAATAAAAAATCTTAACAGATTAAAAAGCATAACTCATAAAGCCTAAAATATTATTTTAGCCTTTATCTGCCTTCCTGTATAAGAGTTGGTCATGCAAATATTATGTAGTCAATACTGTCTGATTCTAGGTCACTCTAGAGGGTCTTGCCCCATTCCTAGGAGAAAGGAATGCTATCCAGAGATGCCAAGAATCTGAGTGGACAGGCCTTGCTGATGTGTGCTCTTTAGTCTATTGCATTGGTATATATACCTTTTGCCCAGTCATATGTCTGCACAGCTGTTTGTTCATTTTTAATTATTTTTTTAAAAATTATATTTATTTTATCGCTGCCTCTAGCCCTGCAGTTAAACTCCAGATGTATGTATGACTTTGTGCATAGGGTTTTATATGGGCATTGGGGAATTGAACTCAGGTTCTTTGGCTTTTCAGGCAAGCACCTTAACCACTGAGCCATCTCACCATCCCCAGGTGTCTGTTCTTAATGAAATCTGAGCATGAGAAGGTTGGCTTTCTCTGGATCTTTGGAATCTTCAGACGAAGGCTCCTGAGTCTCAAATTTTGATTCAATAAATCTGCTATGCTTTTTTTTTTTATTTACCTGTCTCTGGTGTTATGGGTTGTTGGCTGTGCACAGTCCCTTCTGTTGTCATATCGAAACAGCATGGAATTATTCATGAGCAGAGAGGAGAGCCCTACTCATTTGATATCCATTAGTCACATGCCATTTTGATTCTAAACATTTTTTAACTGAAAGATTCTTTTTTTCTTTGCTTTTATGACACTGTGTTTGATTCCTAATGCTCTGAAAACTGCTAAACTAGGTTTTTAACTGTGCAAGCTCAAAGATATTTCCTTTAAGAAAACAACCAGCCAAACCCAACTGTAAAGCTGCTATTTACTTTGTAAATCAAATTTGTTGCTGGCTTTGGCTTTTGTGGTTAGAGATGGAAACAGTTTACTAACTGTAATAGTTACTTCCTCATTCTTCAAAGGGTGTCTATTTTATGTGTATTTATAACCAGCTTCCTTCAAATGAAAACACCCAGAGTCAAATAATTGGACATCCAGTTGTCAAATAGTTTACCTTGTAGTTACAAATCAAATTGTTTTCTTAAAACGAAACAAAACACAACCCCTAAAATGTTAGCTGCGTGATTCTCAGTAATGACTATTGTATGAAGGGAATAAAATCACATGCCCTGAACATTCAGAACTTGGATAAAAGACGCTGCCAACGTTGACATGCTGGAACTCCACAGCTGGCTAATGTCAGCCTGTCCATGTCTCCTGGCTGGGGAGGATCTCTTTGGCCCCTAGAGCCTTGGGCTCCTGCCCAGTCCTAACAGCTGTTCTGCCCACCCTTGACGCCCACATTTCCTTTTCTCTTTCTGTCTCTTTGGAACAGCCTCCTCCATGATGGCTACTTTCACCACTGCTGATCAAGGAGGCCCCTGGTTGTGTGAGGGCTGGGGTGGTATCTAGCCCGTTCACGCTTGTATACACAGTCCTATGGCAATGCAAGACTCAAAAGCTATTTGATGACTAATGACTGATAACTCCCCATGAATTAAAAGTAAGCAGCCATGTATTTTTGTCTTGTTTTGAAAGGATTGCCATGATTCAATGATCCAGCAATGAGAACCTGAGGGCAACTCGTGCCCCAAATGGATTGCTCTGTGCCCACTGTTGGCTGTATTTGAATTGACTGGCAGATACTCATATCTGCAGCAGGCTTTAGCTCTTCTCTCACTCCCCAAGCTGCCTCCATACTGGACTTTCGGTTCCCTAAGCTCTTTCCTGTCTCTGACCCCTCCTGCTGCATCCTCCTCAGCGGGAATGTTCTCTCTCTTGACTTGGATAACACTTGCTGTTGCTCTGCAGGCTGGTATAAGTGTCATTTCATCAGAGTTGTTCTCTCTGATTCCCCCATAGAAATGATCTCCCTTGTTTTCCTCCCCCTAACCCTCTGCTTTTGAATTCCACAGAACACTTACCATTTTACAATGATATATATTCATCTAATATTTTTGTTTCTTCAGTTTACTGTCTGTCTCCTCCATGTGGCTATTAGTTCTCTACAAATAGAGTTGAAACTTTAGTGCCTTAAACCTTTCAATGAATATCAATAAGTAACCAAGTGGAGTACTTGCTTCCTCCCTCACAGTTCTGCACTCAAAGGTCGAATTACTCTGAGACAAGGAAGCATTTTGTTTTGGGTGGCATTGTGGATAAAATATAAATCAAGTAGGATGTGGTGATGCACACCTTTAATCTTTAATCCCGGCATATGAAAGTCTGAAGTAGGAGGATTTCTGTGAGTTTGAGGCCAGCCTAGAGCTACAGAGTGAGTTCTATGTCAGCATGGGTTAGAGTAGGACCCTGCTTGGAAAACAAAAACAAACAAACATATATATATATATGTATATATATATATGGTTACAAGTACACATAAAATATACACCTTTTGAAGAATGAGGAAGTAACTATTGCAGTTAGTAATTATTAGCATTATTGTATATATATATATATTGTATATATTATATGTATTATATGTATATAATATAGCATTATTGTATATATATATATATATTTGTGTGTGTGTATTCCTGATTTTCAAGGTCAGAAGGGAAATATTATAGATACTGGAAGTCACTTTAGGAAGTATAGATAAATTGTTTATTTAGTAGACAAAAATGTGATTCCTAGCATTGCGTTCTAGACAGAAATTGTGTTCTAAGAAATTTTATCACTGGTATTGTGTGTAGGGCTTAGTACTATCTGCAGTTTCAGAGGTCTTTGAACGACTCTCCTGTAGAAAAGAGGACATGGTTGCAGTGTCCTTTCCACACACATAGGCACACGTGTTGAAAGGTGTGACATCTACTCAGGTTTTAAAACTTAATAAAGCCTCATGGCAAGGAGAAAGTGGTACTGCATCTGGAGTTTGTTTGCAGTGGCAAGAGGCCCTAGCACACCCATTCTTTCTCTCTATCCCCCTTTCTCTTTCTCTCTCCTTGAAAATAAGTAAATAAAATATTTTTTTTAATTTATTGTCCATAATGAGTTACAACATTTAGTGGGCAAACAATGAGTTGTTATCCCCAATTCCCCACTGCCCTCCCCAATAAAATATTTTTTAAAAGAAATAAAAACAATAAAGAAAATCCGTTACAATGTCATTCCTACCTATTATAATTCTGTCAGAATGTTCGACCCTGACTGGAAAAAAATTCAAAGACTGGTTTCTTAGCCAAGATACTACCCATGGAAAGAACACAACTAAACATATTTAATGAATGTCAGCATTATCCTGACACTCACCTAACTACCTGAAAATACTGAAAGAGTTCAGTCATCAGATGGTTAGGTTTTTGAGTTTTCTTCTCTTTTCCCCTTGCAAGACTGAGAATCACAGACCTGAATATGAAATCTGTTACATTCTCAAAGCAAGAGAAAACAGACCATATACACACAACCTAGAAGAGCTCCTGTGTTATCATTCATGTAGGAGATTGAGTGTACAGAGTCCCACACCCCAAGGACCTAATGACTAATAACGGCAGAGACTAACCACTCAGGTTAGTTTCTAATGGATCCTATAAGCAAATAATTTTAGAATAGTCCCTAAAGGAGTCTATAAGCAAAGACCATCTCTTAAGTCCTCTAAAAGTGACTGGATGGATACCCAACTATAAATATTTCCTCTGATGAATTATTGAACAGAGAGTTTCCTTTAGAGCTACAGAGTGAAGCCTGCCTGCAAAGCTCAGAGAAAAGG
The DNA here is from genome assembly GCA_004024765.1 of Zapus hudsonius. Taxonomy (NCBI): domain Eukaryota; kingdom Metazoa; phylum Chordata; class Mammalia; order Rodentia; family Dipodidae; genus Zapus; species Zapus hudsonius. The sequence continues at coordinate 24,910 of PVHP010011520.1, read as the reverse complement.
CTCAGCGGTCAGAACTGGATGGTGGGCACTCGTGATGCTGCTGTAAAACCTACTGCTCGGGTAGCTATTGCCCCAATTTCTCATTGATCCTGGGAGCTGCAGCCAAGACTTCATTCTACTGCTTTTTAAAGCTTGAATGTTTCAATGTAGTGCATTTCAATTTAACTCCAAGATACTAGCCAGATATACACCTTATTAATTACAAACATAGCTATTTATATAACCTTTCCCATGGTTCATCTTATCTTTTTTCCTTGTTTTTTTTTTTTAAATTTTAATTTGTAGAAACTTTGCATGTATAAGTCATGTGTTGGTATCACCATTTCCCTTCTCCCTGCCCTCATTCCACCGAGGGCCCTCCTCAGTGGGATTGCTGGTATGCTCCATGGGGCTACGAGTTGTTCAAGCAGCAGAGAGTTATTGGGGGTGGGGACAATGCCTTTGGATATTCTCCCCCACCGTGGCTCTTACACTGTTTCCACCTCCTCTTCAGCAAAGTTCCCTGAGCCACGGTGGGGGAGTTTTAAGTCTGCTTAGTGTTGTGTTCCTGGCAACCTCTGGGTTTCTGCTTTGAAGTATCCTCAGTGTCTGTCTCCATTACTTGGTGCAGGTTGTCAGGCTCGCTGTGGGAGCAGCACTCTTGCTCATCTCACCACTGTGATTTCACCTGGGCTTTCGATGTTGTTTTAGGGGTGGATTATTTCCTGACAGTGAGTCAGCTATCGTTTCTGGTCTTGGTAGAGTTGGATTATCCATGGTTCTTGCTGTCTTCTGAAAAACAAAAATAGATCCTCCAAAAGAGAGTGAGATCAGCATAGGTTCAATGGGACAAACATTGTTAATTTGGCATGATAATAATGGGTTTAGCCTCTCTTCAGGCCCCTGGTTAGTGGAAGCTTCCCCTTGGAGTCCAGAGTCTTGGTCTCCATAGGAATTTGGCTTGGATCCCAGTTCCATCTAAGGGTTCCTTGCCACTGAGCGGATCTCTTAGCCTCCTAGGAGGTTGAGTGCCACTATTGCACAGGTGTGTACATCTTATCATTCTGATCACTGTCATATAGCAGTGTCTGCTGTTTTATCCCAACATCGTTGGCCTATGTTCCTGGCAATTCATGTAGAACTTTCCAGCATTATATAGGATGAGCATCTGAAATTGGCTTCCTTCTAGATTCCAGTAGGGTCTCTCATTGTATGTTGGCTACCTGTGGTGTCTTCATCAATGGGATCTTCTCTTTTATCTAGGGCAGGTAATCAAGTGCTTTGACAGAAGGCTGTCTTGTTTGGGGGATCTCATAGGTCTCTCTGATCAACAGCTCAATGTGGGTAGTAATCAATTTCTGGTACTGGGAGCTATAAGCCAGAGCCAATTGTATTAGAGTTTGGTTCAACCCCACTCTCTTCAGGGCCCTTCTTACCAGACAATACCCCCATATTCCTTTGGAGGGTTATATCATTTAGCCTACTGTCCAAGAGTAAGGATTCTATGGTACCAATTCACTTTGGATTTAGCATTAGATGTATCTCCCTCAGCCCTCCCTTTCATTTCCCCCAAATCCTTCCATTTCCATCCCTATTATCTGTCTCTCAAGTTGCCTGTCAAGTTTGCTTGCTATTCAAGCTGAACTTGGTTAGGAACCACAGATGAGGGAGAATATGTGACGTTTGTCTTTCTGTTTTTGTGTGAGTTCACTGAGTGATCTGTTCCAAGTCCATCCACGTTCCTGAAAATTTCATTATGTCATTTTTCCTTACTGCTAATTAGAAATCTACTGTGTATATGTACCACAACTTTGATCTCCATTTTTCCAGTGATGGGCATCTGGGTTGATTCCAGTTCTTAGCTATTGTGAATTGAGCAGCTCTATAAACACATTTAAGTAAATGTTCCTGTATTGAAGACAGGAGCCTTTAGGGTAGATGCCCAGTAGAGGGATAGCTGGGTCCCTTGGCAGCTCTATTTTCATCTTTTTCAGGAGCCTCCACACTGATTTCCATAGTGGTTGTACAAGTTTACATTCCCACCAGCTATGAGTGAGGGTTCCTTTCCCCCTTGCCAACATCTATTGTTGTTAATTGTGTGTGTGTGTGTGTGTGTGTTTTTAATTTTGATCAAGAGAACACTTTCCTGATGCTTTCTTTTCCATGTTTGATTTTTTTTCTAGAAAAGAAGCGTCCTCTAGTGTTATTAATAAATGAACAAAAATGGCAGTTGTAGTCAGCCACATGCCACTGGAATGAATCTTCAAACCAGGCACAATTTGGGAGAGGAAAGTATTTATTGAAACTATAGATTGAGGGGAAGTTCCGTAACAGCAAAAGAGGTTGGTCCTCTTTCACATGTCCAAGCAGAGAGAATAACCTATCACCTACACCACACACACACAAAACAGCAAACAGGCAGGAGGAAGTTGGGGAGAATTTCTTCCCCTTTATATAGCCTTAGGGTGAGGTCTTACAACCCTTCCCCAGACTTCATAACTTCCTGAGTCTGGAATTTCCTTCCTGCATGGCCCACACAGGAAAGGATGTTTACTTCTAGCTTCTTTGAGCTTCTTTACATCTTGCCCCTTGCTGAGAGGCTGCCTTCCTGTAAACACCCTCAGAGACCCACCCAAGATAATTAAAAAGATCAAGTTGACAACAAAACCTAACCATCACAGCAATATTATTAAATTATTTAATGATTGCCATCCTAGCTGGGGAAAGGTGGAATCTCATAGTTGTTTTGATTTGCATTTCTCTGATGATTAAAGAGTTGAACATTATCTTAAGTGACTATTAACGATTTGTATTTCCTCCTTTGTGAATTCCCTATTTGGTTGAATGTCTCATTTCTTTGAGTGGAGTGTTCGATTTTTTTTATTACTTCATTTTTTGAGTTCTGTGTAGATTCTAGATATTAGGCCTCTGTCCGTAGTATACCTGGTGAAGATTATCTCCCGGTCTGATGGTGGTCCTTTGGCTCTATGTATGGTATGCTTGTCTGTACAGAAGCTTTTTAGCTTGGTGAGATCCAATGGGTTGAGTGTTGAATTTCCTGGGCTACTGGGGTTATGCTCAGGAAGTTTTTCCCCACTCCTATATTGGGGAGAGTTCTCCTATTTTATCTTCTAGGTTTTTAAGAGTTTCAGATCTTAGACTGAGGTCTTTGGTCCATTTGGAGTTGTTTTTTGTGCATGGTGATAGAAGTGGGTTGGTTTCATTAGACCTAATGAACGTCTACAGAACATTCCATCCCAATTCTACAGATGTACATTCTTCTTGGCTGTTTATATTTTTAAGCTGTATATTGTACTCTCAGATTAATTAAAGTTTCTTTTGAAAATGTCTTTCTTTTTTCCCTTTTTTATGTTTTTTTTTTTAAGGTAGGATTTCACTCTAGCCCAGGTTTATCTGGATCTCCCTCTGTAATCTCAGGCTAGCCTTGAACTCACAGCAATCCCCTCCTACCTCTGCCTCCCCAGTGCTGGGATTAAAGATGTGTACCACTATGCCCATCTTGAAAATGCATTCCTTACAGTGTTGAACTAAGATACAAGATAAACATGATGCACGTTTCACAGATAATAGAAAAGATCAGGGGTCAACTAGGACTTCCATTTTTCTCACAACTGCCTTGTTGAAAATCACATCCTGCCTCAGTAGATGGTCCTTTTGATGAGACGACCCATCTCATACTAGAGCTAGTTTGAGACAGTGTAATTGTGACATCCAACAGTGCTACTGAGGTCTATATCCAGACCACATTCAGACTTAGATTATTGTACTTCCAGGTCCCTCAGAGGGAGAACCACTTCCTGCAGCTCCCTCACACCTCTCAGGTTTTATACACACTGTGGCTGGGGGTTGGAAGTGTGGACCCTAGTGGTGGAATGAACTCCTGAGCTCACACCCTACCCCAAAGTCAAGAGGATTCAGTTCTTCATGAACACCAGGTGGAAGGCTGGACTTATTCATCCCAAACAAAACTGGGAACTCTTACCATCATAAGGAGGAGTGGCTTCTCTGTGCAAAGGGAATATGTATCTACTTAAAATCAGAACAGATATTCTAGGGTGGATCTTGTCAGAGCTGGATGTTAATGACCCTATAGGTTCCTTCATGAAGCCTTTCCTTCTGAGCCAGAACTCCAGGAACAAAGAGCATAAGGATCGATGGAGATATTTGATATTGTTATATCATTGGTATGGGTTAAATCGTGCCCCCCAATTCTATGTTGAAGCCAGAACTCCCAATATGATGGAATTTGGAGAAAGGGGCTGTAATAAGGTTAGATGAGGTCATGACAGTAGGATCTTCATAAGGAGATGATTGGAGTGGGGGGGAGGGAGAGAGAGAGAGAGAGAGAGAGAGAGAGAGAGAGAGAGAGAGCACAAGCTATGAAGCTGGCCCTTACCAGGTACCGCACACACCAGCGCCTCCATCTAGTGCATCCTAGCTTCCAGAACTGTCAGAAATAGACATCTCTCATTAAAGTCCTCTGACTACAGAACATTGTATTACAGTAGCCCGAGAAAAAAAAAAACGTAATGATACAGATAAAATGAACAACTCAAAGAATTAGAATACAAGGAGTTATTCTGGAAAAGGTCATCAAATGCTGCTATGGAAAGAACTTTCAAGTATAAAGTTTCTTTCAACTATTTAACCTACATCTGTCTAACAAGGGTACTAGAGAGCCTGACCTCTGTCTTTTGAGCATATATACATATCTTGATTTTAGAAATAGATCTACTATGATTGTATCTTGAAAAAAATTTAATCATTTAGTAACATGGTTTACAAGGAAACTAAAGTTTCACCTTGCAGCCATTTTAATCATCAGAGTTTTGATCTCAAGCAACTCAGTATTAAGAGACATTTATTATTTTAGCATCAAGTTTATAGCATGCTGCATTTTTTTCTTGTCTACCTTTAATTCTTAGATCCCTGGTAACAAAGATATAAAGTGAATCATGAAGTCAAATTAGCTAAGTCTTCATGAGTTCATGGAGGCGAGTTCTATCTTAGAAAAATAATTCAATTCCGAATCTGTGTGTGACGAAATGTCACACATAGGTTTGAGCTGGGAAATTGTTCTAAGGATATCGAGGCATTCCCCATGGTTTTGATTGTGTTCATCCTGAAAGTTTCAATTTAATCGTGGAAAGGTTTGAGTCTTTTGAAAACAGCAAGAAAATCAATTATCAGGGTTTCAATTTTCTCTGGGCAATTTTCACCATTTCAGCATGCCCAAGAGAGAAATGGCCTATAATTTTGCTATGCTGAAAAATCTGGCAAACCAGCTAATGGTCTTACTAAAAGCAAAGAAATCCCTTCGGTGGTGTCTGTAGGTAGTAGTGTCAGAATCTCCGGGAGCCATTGTGGAGAAGCCTTTGTTTCTGCAGAGACCTGTGGAGATTTTCTGGGGGTAAAAGGTGCCTAAATAGTCTTAAGCCTTCAACAGATTCATCAAACTTGCTGTTTCATTTAAACCTTTGCCAAATGTGACTCATGTTCCATCAAACAGATTTCTCCCTAGGCACCCCCATCTTCAAAAAAAAAATCAACACCAAACGACCTATGCTTCTTTCCCTGCTGCGATGATGAAATCTGTCTCAAAAGAAAAATATATTTGTATTGATTTTATAATATTACGGACTATAGCGTATTAGTAAGGCTGTTACTTAGAAAAATATTTTCAAAATGTTTTTTATTTTGCTTGGTTTGAGAGGCAGAGAAAGAGCTAGGGGAAAGTTGGTTGGTCTGGAAGCATTAGTCAAAATGAAAAAGAAAAACAGCCAGACATGGTGGTGTACACGCCTTTCATCTCAGCACTTGTGAGGCAGAGGTAGGAGGATCGCCATGTGTTCAAGGCCAGCCTGAGACTCTATAGTGAATTCCAGGTCAGCCTGAGCTACAGTGAGACCCTACCTTGAAAAACAAAACAAAAATAAGCATAAGTAAATAAATAAAAATAAAAACTTGCCTTACCAAAAGAAAACAATTGAATCGGACTACTAGGTGAGTTAGTGAATTTTGTATTCTGAAATACTCCTTTGTGGGCGGTGATGCTGGGAATCGAACTCAGAGCCTCCTGCATGCTTGGCCTGTGCTTTAGCACTGAGATACACTTCCAGCCCCAGAAACACAATCATGAGGAGTTTCAGTGGCCTGTCTCCCAACAGAAGTAGGTGAAGCCTTGGTCTCCAAAGGTGCGGCTGTACTTCTGCACTTAGAACTGGTCTGGACACAGCTCTCTCCCTGTGGGGAATACCACCCTGCAGAAGAGCCAGGGAAGCAAGTGGAAACACACTTCTGGCTCCCTCTCATTTCCAACTCATGTCTAGGCAGTTCAAAAATTCTGTTGCCTGCCTCTTGCCAATTCAAACTCAAATTCTCTGTGGCCAGAAAACTGATCGTTTGGTATATGAATAGCTTTCTTGGTTGAACATATTCAACTTAGGCTTCTTTGCTTGGTTCCAGTTTATTTCCCAAGTGACATCTAACATTAAGAAGGCATTGTGGATGATATAACCCAAGGTTCTACGCCTTTCTTTTCCTGAGAGGGGAAGTAAGAAGCAAGTTATCAAATATTATAACAATGGCTAAGATCTGTAAAGACTCTCTTACATGATATAAGACAGCTTGCCGGAAATGTTGTCTGTTCTTTGTTAAGTTTCTAAAGTGTTAGCATCAGCTCCCACAAGACCCCGAGGCTTAGTGGCTAGTGAGCTGCTATGAACTTGGCAATCGTTGCCACAGCCTGGAAGTGAGGCAGGTTTTTGACACTGGATCAAAAGCGTGTATGTATAATAAGGGGATGGAGAGATGGCTTAGTGGTTAAGGCGTTTGTCTGCAAAGCAGAAAGACCTGAGTTTGATTCCCCAGTACCCATGTAAAGCCAGATGTACAAGGTGGCACATGTGTCTGGAGTTCATTTGCAGTGGCTGGAGACATTGGTGTACCCATTCTCTCTGTCTGCCTCTTTCTCTCACTCTCTCTCAAATAAATACAGAAATCAAATATATTTTTTTTCAAAGAGAGAGTATAATAAGCTATGTGCTCTGGGTGCTTTCTTTGTAATTAAAGCTATCATGGAATTGGAATTTTGCTTAGAATCATACTAACCGAAAACTAAATCAGTACATTGAATGTTAGGCATTTACTGATACTGGAAGATGGACAGTTTGGGACCCAATCTAGAGTTTTCGTGAAGTGGATGCCATAACCCCGAGCTACCATTGGCGTCAGTGTGTCATTTGGTGAGCTATGCAAGGATTTTAGAGATCTGGAAAGGGTTTTATTTCACTCTAATGCTTGAAAAATATCTTTTTCTGGTATAAAATTCTAGGGTGATAGTTTTCATTTTTTCCTCAGTGTCTTCTCACTTGTTTTTCTTCCAAGAAATCTACGATTATCCTTATCTTTGATTCTCTTTGGATGTGATGTTTTCTCTGCTCTTACACTTTTCCATCACTGGCTTAGAACAATCTGCTTCTGATGTGGCTTTCGTGGGTCTCGGGCCTCGGGTTCATCGTTCTCAGATATGTGTATTCATACTTTTCAATTTGTAAGAACAATTGGGCATTGTTCTTTTTCCGATTTCTTTATATTACTTTCTCTTCTCATCTCTTAGGCTTTTATTATACATGTAATAGACATTCTATTGTTATGTATAATTATATAATTTTATAATTAATAGATTAAATAATACATTATATAATTTTATAATTTATAAATGATGTAATAGATTATATAATTTTCAAGCTGTCTATAGATATACCATTATTTTTTTCTGTTTTATTTTGGACGGTTTATATTGTCGTATCTTCAAAAGTACTAATTTGTCCAATGATTTTAAATTTATTATTTAATTTTTCATTGTGCTAAAACCACATAGCATAGAATTTATCATCTTAGCCATTTTACAGCATACGGCTCAGTAGTATTAAGTATATTTACATTGTGAAACATCAAATTTATTCTTAATTCTATGAGGTGTGTTTTTTATTTTATCACTCCGGTTTTCATTATTTGAAGTTTGAGTTGGGTCTTTTCCTATCATTCGAGTGGAAATTTACAACAAATATTTAAAGTCATTGTTTATTGTTAGATGTCTGCATTTCCTCCCTTTCTTTCTCATGAAGAGTTTTGTTTTCTTCCTTGTACACCTGCTCCTCTTTGACTGGATGCTGGACACTTAGACTCGTTTTCTTTGGTGCAGAATATTTTAAAAGTTCTGAAGATGTTCATGGGCATTTTCCTAGAATTCATGTGGGTTGCTTAGAGGCAGTGTGACCCTTTCCTGTGCTCTTTTACTGATTTGCTCAGTGGTCCTCAGACAGTGGTTAATGTAGGGTTCATGATTCTCTGGACTGAGGCATCTCACCAGATGCTTTGTGAATTATGAGGTTTTACAATCTGGCTGGGGGAAATGGGGACTGTTTTCTGGTCCTGGGTGAGTTCCCACCATTATCAGCACTAGTCCTTCAAAACAGCAGTCCAGGAGTCTCACTGTAACTTCTACCAACATTCCCAAGGACCTAGGCTGCCTCTCTGCAGCTCCAGGCTCCACCAATCCTCACGGCCTTCCTTGTCTGGAAACCTCTTTTCTGTGAGTACGTGGAGGTAGTCTTAGCCTTCTACTTGATTGTTTTAGGCCCTTTAACAGAACTCTTGGTTGTCAGATATTGAGTAAACTAAAATCAGTTATTAATATTTTTGTTCTGACTATTTCAAGGAACTCTACATCTGTTCCACTTACCTTAATTTTATTTTTATTTTGGATAGCTGCTTGGACATAAGTAGAAGTTCTCGGGGAGAATTTTTGTCATGTGTATAGACTTCTGGGCTGTATCTGTTGGTTCTGTCCTGGATTCCTTTTTACCGACAAGCAATGTTAATGAGAAGACAGATAGAGAACATAAAGTCACCAAGAGCTTTCAGTAGCATAAATCAGAATTTCCATGGTATCAATGACTAAAATATAGTTTTCTCAGCAAAAAAAAAAAAAACAAGTCAATGCTTAGATGTGGTAATGAATTTATATCTCAGCTGCTGTAACTTAATACTATCTTCACCACAGGCCGGGAACCAGTAGCAGAAGACATACAGAACTATGATTAGTACACACGGAGGTTGACTGTCTTGAGGGTCCTCATTCTCAACCAGGGTAAAAGCTAATCTTGATGAATTTTCCAATTGGAAATCCTCTTCAAAAAGTAAAACCTGGCCAGGTGTGGTGGAGCACACCTTTAATCCCAGCACTTGGGAGGCAGAGGTAGGAGGATTGTTGTGATTTTGAGGCCACCCTGAGACTACACAGTGAATTCCAGGTCAGCCTGGGCTAGAGTGAGACCCTGCCTCAAAAAACAAAAACGTAAAACCTGCTAGGATATAGAGAAATGGACTTTATAGGCTTGCAGAAAGGAGATAAGGGGGCTGAGCAGAGAGATGACTCAGTAGCAAAGGCACTTGCTGACAAAGCCTGACTGGGATTTGATTTCCCAGAACCCACATAAAGCCACATGCACAAAGTGGTGCATGTGTCTGGAGTTTGTTTGCAGTGGCGAGAGACCCTAGTGTGCCCCTTCTCTCTCTCTCTTTCTCTCTCTCTTAAATAAAATATATTTTTGAATTTTTATTTCATTCATTTGCATTAGAGAGGAGAGACAGGAGAGAGAGAGAGAGAGAGAGAGAGAGAGAGAGAGAGAGAGAGAGAGAGGGAGAGAGAGAGAGAGAAGGAGCACACTAGGGCCTTTAGCCACTACAAATTAATTGCAGATGCATGTGCCGCTTTGTGCATCTGGCTTTTCATCAGTACTGGGGAATCTAACCCAGGTTGTTAGGCTTTGCAGGCCAGCACCTTAACTGCTGAGCCATCTCTCCAGCCCCTAAAATATTTTTTAAAAGGGAAAATGACTCTAACATCACATCTATTTCATTATTTATTTATTTATTCATCTTAGATGAAAAGAATTGTATAACTTTTATTGTTCATTGGTTGGGATGTCAGAAGTGGGAATGGTCTCTACATTTGTTGATTTCTTGTGTGTGTGTGTGTGTGTGTGTGTGTGTGTGTGTGTGTGTGTGTGTCTGTGTGTCTGTGTGCAGTCTGCGTGAAGGCCAGAGGTTGATTGACATCAGGTGTCTTCTTTGGTTGCTCTCCTTTCCACTGAGAACCCAGAGCTCATCAATTCATCGAGTCTACTGGCGAGCTTGCCCCATGCATTCCCCGTCTCTGCCTCCCATGGGCTGGGATTGTGGGTGGCTACTTCATCCACCCAGCATTTACATAGGTGCTGGAGATCTGAATTCTGGTTCTCGTGCTTTATCCAGGGAGCCATCTCCCCAGCCACAGATCTGTCGCTTTCCTAAACGAGAGGACTGAGGCAAGGGATGTGAGGTTCCAAGCGAAGAAGGCAGTGTTCTGTGAGTCCTAAAATATTCCAAGTTGAAGTTGGATGTATTCCTTCCAGTTCTCAGGTTTGTGTGCTTGTCGGAGGTGGCCGCGCTGGTGCTAACCTATGGCCATATGGTAAGCCCTGGTAATGCCTGCTATTATTACACAGGCAGACAGTGAGGAGAAGGTGAGCAGATGGTGGCCTTCTGTGCACACACGGAGATGCACATTTCTGTGGTGTCCCCAGATGTTCTCCACTGCACCTTGCGGAGCCTGGATGGCTCTGTGTTGAAAATCGGTAGATTTCTTTCCACACCTTCCTTTGTGGTGCTTATTTTGTGCTTTTTTTTAAATATATTTTTTTATTGTCCATAATGAGTTACATTATTTAGTGAGCAAACAATGAGTTGTTATCCCCAATTCTCCAATACTCCCCCTCCCCCATCCCCAACCAGCTGGATGTCCTCCTCCGTGGGTCATCTGGATCAGTCCTTGTGACAGGGGACCATGGATATCCCAGTCTTCAGCCGGGTTCTCATGATCCAAGTGTGTTGTTACTGAGGGGTGCCATGCCTCTGGATAGTCTCCCCCACCACGGCTCTCACAATCTTTCCGCCCCCTCTTCCGCACAGTTCCCTGAGTCGTGGTGGATATTTTGTGCTTTAAAAACAGATTTGATGACAGAGTTCAGAAAAATGAAACAAAGAAACCTCCTGCTGAGAATTAAAATGCAGTTTTCACATTGACCAGGGAGCCTTCAAAGACCAAGATGAGGAAATAGGTGCCCAGGGACCAAGGGTAGTCTGTTAGGAAGTGGAGTCTACTCAGAGCTGCAACCTGGGGAGAATGGTCAGAAATTCAACAAACATGGCTGAGAAAAGCATATCCAGAGGCATGCCATAGAGCCATTTGAGAGCAAGATACCAATGTATAATGCTGGCGAAATATATCATAATGATGTCGCCCATATGTGATGCAGTTAACCTCATATATATGTATATGTATATACTCATATATATATGTATGCATACACACACACACACACACACATATATATATATATATATATATATATATATATATATATATATATATATATATATATATATATCCCTCTTTAGCACTGTGCACATCTCATTAATTTGGTAATAGTGTTTTGATCTTTAAATTAAATTCTGCTTAAGACAGTATAGGTGGGGCAATCTTAGACATAAATCCCCCAAATTCTCTGTAGATGAGTACAACATAGATTTATTCTTTGTCAATGAAATCTCTGTCCAGGGCAATTGTTATCCACATGAAGAAGCAGTGAGCTACCCATGAATCTGTAACCTGGGCTCTCTGGAACTCTCAGACTCTTCAGCTAAGGATTAGGGAAGGAGGCACTGCCTTTAGATTAAAGTGATGCATGCTGACCCTTGTGCGCATTTTTATTTACTTTTCAAAAAAAATTTAAAATGTATCTATCTGTGAGCAGAGAGGGGAGAGAGAGAGAGAGAGAGAGAGAGAGAGAGAGAGAGAGAGAGAGAGAGAGAGAGAGAGAAGAGAGAATGGGTGTGCCAGGGCTCCAGACTCTGCAAAGGAACTCCAAATGCATGCACCACTTTGTGCATCTGGCTTTACATGGATACAGGGGAATTGCACCTGGGTCCTTAGGTTTTACAGGCAAGTGCCTTAACCATTGATCCATCTCTCTAGCTCTCCTGCTCGCATTTTAGTGGACAGCAATAGTCATCTAAGTAGAAGGAGGCTGAGAACCAGAGGCTTTTATAACCAGACAGGAAGGGACCGTGCATTAGACACTGTAAATTACTGGCCTTCTTGCTCCAGAGCTATCGAATAGATTGTCCCATGCCTGGTTTTCCTGTGAATTTAGCTGGCTAACACACACTGATTAAGTGATTATTGGTTTCATCTTTAAGTCTCCCAATAATCCATAAACTGCATTACAAATTCTGCCCTGCTTCCTAGTCCCTAACATAAAGAGTAGCTTGTATCTAGCCAGAAAGACATCTGTAATTGAAGAAGACATCTAGAAATTTCCTTTTTTTTATTGTGCCAACCATTTTTTGTCTTACTTGCTATGGAAAATTATAAACATAATTTTAATTTTAGAATTATAAACAGGCAGATTACACAGTCAGAGGACACGGAGCTGAGAGAAATTTACATGCCTGTATGGTATGGGTACTGCAGACAGTCAATATCCCTTCTGTTCTCTGATACTGTGCTATTATTGTCTCATTTATGCAGGGCATATTCTTCTACCAGAGAATACCATTGATTTTTATAGCATATTAACAGTTTATTTAAATTTCTTCAGCTTTTTCATTGACTCTAAGTAAAAAAAAATGTATATCCAATTTAAAAATTGGAACTACATCAACTATGAAGTCTTATTTTCAAATGTTTAAAAACTATTGTCTTACTCTCTGGCATATTTATTTTCTGACAATCAGCCCATGTATTTTTACATAGTTGAGCTCAAACAGTAAAATATATTTTTAAATTTTAAAAAAATATTTATTTATTTATTTGCAAGCAGAGAGAAAGACAGAGAGACAGACAAAGAGAGAATGGCATGCCAAGCCCTTTTGTTTGTTACTAAAAGGAACTCCAGATGCATGAACCACTTTGTAATCAAATCCAGGCCATTAGGCTTTATAAGAAAGTGCCTTTAGGATATCCAGCTGACTGGAGATGGGGAAGGGGGGCAATGAGGAATTGGGGATAACAACTCATTGTTGGCCCACTAAACTATGTAACTCATTATGGACAATAAAAAAAAAGTGCCTTTAACCACTGAATCATCTCTCCAGTCTCAAGTAAAACATATTTTTAATCTTAAGTGTCTTAATATTTTGTTACAGCAGTTTCAATGGTTTTTGAAATATTATTTTGAAGAGCTTCATAATTTTCCTTTCTATGCTGAAGTATCTTTTAATAGTAAACAAAAACATGTGACTGCCTTCAAATGCTGCAATAAATACTGTAATGCATAATCATTTTTCTCTATTTTTGGAATATGTCCTTAAGATGCACCCACAGGCGGATCACAGAATATAGAGTTGTACGGTCATAGCAAAGCCTTCAAATTAGCCAACAGTGTTAAATCCTTAGGAATCATTTGACCTGCTTACTATTTTCTCAGTTAAAAGTATGAAGTATAAACTCTAGGACGTTAAAATGTTTAGTTGTTTTGTAGCAATAAAAAAATTACAAACGAACTCTTAATGATCAACTCCACCTCAGTGGACAGGGCAATAGTTACATCTCATCATTTCATATTGTCTTTCGTAGCAGGTGCTTAACACTCAGAGGGAAGCATCTGAACCCATCTGGAATCCTGCAAGTCTCGAAAATGCTTCAGTGTATAGCTTTTCCCTATAAGTTTTTATATTTGCACTGGCCAAAGCACTTGCTGAAACAATGTCTTCAGTCATCCTTTTTCTTTCCACGTTGCGTAATTATGGCCAAGCGTTGCTCATCATAGAATCCAGACACTCCTCAAGTCAATATTCTACTTGTTCATTTAAAATTGAAATTTTCTGATAATAATGATCATCTTTTTCTATTTTCTTTTCTCTTCATCTTTTCCAATATCACCTTCAGCTGGCTTGTGTTGGAGGTCTTATTCAATGAAGTGGCAGAACTTTTTTTCCTTAACATGAGTTTTTACTGAAGAGACACTTGCTGGAGGTACAGTTATTGCCACTATGAGAGATCAGACCATAGCTAATAACAAGCTGGCTTATACATCAAGGACCTTGAGTGATTATGTGTAAATCCATACCCACGAACATAGCATCTACATATTCCAAGGATCTATGGTAATTTTCAAAGCGCATTAAGAAGTGGGGCAATTAATTATAATTATCCTTTTCAGAGGAGGAAGATAAAACCAGTAAGTAGGTCATTGCCTTGGCCAAGGTCATAGTGCCCATAAGGGCGGCTGCTGAGATGAGTATCAGATTTAAGAATAGAACACATTAGAAATAGAATCTTTATTATGTCCATGAGCAGATGGAACGAAACTAAGAAATTATTCCTGAGAATCAATGAGATGTAAATATAGGCGGAAACAAGAGTAGACAAGAAACGAGGAAGTCAAATCATCCCACAGAAGAATCCTTACAGAACAGTGACGGCACACAAGATGACCTCAATTTACTCATGAATGAAATAGAAAAGCAACTGATGTGGGCTGGAGAGATGGCTCAGCGATTAAGGCACTTGCCTTGAGTTTCCAAGGCCCTGGGTTCAATTCCCCAGTACCCACATAGGCCAGACCCACAAGGTGGTGGCCCTGGTGCTCACTCCTCTCTCTCTCTCTCTCTCTCTCTCTCTCTCTCTCTCTCTGTCTGTCTGCTTGAAAATGAATAAATAAAATATTTTTAAAAAAGAAAGAAAAACAACTGATGTTTTTGGCCATTTGCTGGCTGAAGACGAGGAACTAGCAAGCCGATTTGAGTTGAAGGCACACTGCAGGAGCTGGCAGCCCAATTTCTTTGCCCGTCAATTTTCTCCCCACCCCAACCCCCACCTGACAAAGGACTTGCCAATGAAGACACCCAAAGTAAGCGAATCTCAGTTAAGGATAGGGTGTCATGCTGTACACCAGAGTAGAAAGGAGAAAGGTTTCCACTAGAACAGGTTGTGTCGTTGGGATTAGTCCTCTAGCTGGGGTTCCAAGCTATGTACCGTTCAGAGTGCAAGATTCATACTTGTTTTTAAATGGGCATAATTGCTGATGTACACTTTTCTCTGTTTCCTAAACTGATGTATATTCAAATGCATCGTTTTCTTGTGACATACGTAATAGTACATTCTGTTAGTTAATCTTGACTGACCCTTAATGAGTACAAAATTATGTGTGCTACCAGAACTAAAAATATTAATCCCCACCAGGTGTGGTGGTGCACACCTTTAATCCCCGCACTCGGGAGGCAGAGGTTGGAGGATCACCATGAGGTCGAGGCCACCCTGAGACTAAATAGTGAATTCCAGGTCAGCCTGGGCTAGAGTGAGGCCATAAAAAACTTTATATATATATATTCCCTTATTGCTTACACAAACTGTAATTTTCAATAGGTAGCTTAAAAGACAGAACCCAAGGAATTTTCTATGTAAAACAATAACGTACGTTATTAATGGGAGTAAGAGGAGCTCAGTTCAGATCTAATATGTGGGTGCTTGGAACCCCACTTTTTCCATCTGTAAACGCAGCGTTGAATTGATACCTACCCTCCACCATGACCTGAGGGTAATCTAAGGTCAGAGTCAGTACAATAAAGCACTGCTCTAAAGCACTGTTATTGGTGTGGTACAGCCACTGCTGGGTAGAGAACAACCACTTACTCTACAAAGTCTGCTCCGCTTTGGCCATTCTGGCAGTGTGTGGTGAAGGGCTAGGGTTGGCCAGAGGGCCTCCATTTTGTTACCTGTTATGACTTCTCTGTAACCTCTTGTTCCAGGACAAACTGCCAACTATTCTGGGCCCCCAACCCAACCAATCAGCTCCTAGTTTCTCCCAGCACCTAGGTCAAAATAACCTACCTGTTTCTAGTTTCCTCAGTAACCATGTCATATGGACTAATGTACTATTATTCAAGCTGCTACTGTAAGTGCAAGTCCCTGCTACCCTACCCCACCCCTGGGGCCAACCAATCCTGTTGGAGTCAGCATGGCAGAGTTTGCCAACATCCTGATTCTGAGACCACTAAGTTCCTGAGAGTGGACTCCGGGACATCTCCTCACCTGGGCCTGACCAATCCTGTTAAAAGATTCCCCAGCTCCTCCCTCGGGCCACTGGCCAGCACCTGTTTGCAGTTTTTCTCTTTAAAAACCCCGTCAGCCAACACTTTGGGGACTCAGTCCGGCTCCCGAGTCTGGCTGGGTCCCTAGTCTATTATCTGCCAGTCCGAGGCTAAAAAGATCTGCTTCTGAGCTCATTGGGTTCCTACCTCCTCACTTGCGCCCACCCATGACCCAACATGTGGCAGGGTAGATTCTGGAATGTGGGAAATGAGCCCTGAGAACAGCTCACGTGTGTGTGTGTGTGTGTGTGTGTGTGTGTGTGTGTGTGTGTGTGTGTGTACTGACAGGTAAGTGGACGGACGTGAAGTAGGTTCCCTGCTCACCTGTTTCCCTTCAGCTCTCTGCATCTTGGGCTTTGTCCTCACTACCAGCCTGAGTGTCTGATCAGTGTCTGATCTCTCTCTCTCTCTCTCTCTCTCTCTCTCTCTCTCTGTCTCTCTGACACACACACACAACACAGCACAACACAACAAATCCACATGTACTTTCTGCTTGCAAATGGACAGCAAGGGACAACAGAGGTCTGGGACTCAGGATAAGGGACTCAGGATAAGGTGTCTGAGGCTCAGGGTAGATGGGAGCTCCCCTGCACGTGGCCCATGTGCTCCAAAACCAAGCAGATACATTGGATCTTGACCCTGTATGGCATGTGAATTTCAGGCCAAAGCATAGAAGAACAGTCTAGGTCAAGGTAGGCATACGAGTAGAGCCTGGGCTCTCGCAGCCAGTCCCCTTTTCCTCGGGGTGGCACATTCTTACTGCTCTGTCCAGCTATTCTCGAGAGATGACATGAGGAAGTCAGACCTGTGGGCTGCTGAGGGGCTCCTGGGAGAAGTATTCTGTAGTGATTGATGAACACAAGAAACTACAGTGGTCGACGTGGTTTAGCCCCAGTTGAATTTTATTGTCTAATGTGACACCTATATCTTTTCCTAGTAATTAACTAGTCCATTCATTCCTTCAATATTTATGAGTCACCTAGTGACTACTAATTTTGTTTTGGTCTTGGTCACCTGAGCACATTGCTGATCTGTATGCAGATGGCCTCTGAAGTTGTATGTCTCTGAGGCTGTCACCTGCTTAAAGAGAGGGACAAACCTCATTTTGTTAATTCTCTGGAAGGTTTAACAGATTATTAGAAATTTTAAGGTGCCATTAAATACTTAGTGAGTTTCTCTTGAAAGGTCACAAAATGGTTTTAGTTGGCCACCTTTCAGTAAATGCCACCTTACAGGTCAGTTTAATAGGGATGGACCCGAGGTGGAGCTAGAATGCTACAGTTGTTTGGGGTGCAGCCTTCATAGTGTTGTCCTGAGTCCCCACTCGACGACGCCAGAATGGGTTGTCATTGGTTCTGGTGAGAGGCAGGCCTGTGTTCTGGGCAGTCTTTGAGGGCCAGGCTGCCTGGAGAAGGATGGGAGCGACCTTGAGCAAGGCAATGAGGAAATTCTGGAGGAAGCCATCCTCTGAGGGCTGTCTCTTGGCAGTATTCCCAGACACTGAGGAAACAAGTCTGTCATTCCTAAAGGGGGTCCTGGGCAGCACATCGTAGTATCCAATCCTCATCATAATACTGGTACAAAAGGAGGCAAGAGGCTTCTCTGAGGAGGGAAAAAGGGACTTGTGATAAGTGACACATCTTTGCCTATCCCATTCACTGAAAAGGTCATTTTTAAGTCACTTTAACTGTAGGGATCGAGTATAAAGTTTTCAAATACGTATTTCATTAAAAATGAACAATAAGTAAACAAAATAACAGCGATGAAATTTGTGTTAATATTTCTTAGATGGGTTTGTTTCATTTTACTAAACCCAAACAATTATTTCTGGAACACAGATTATTATCTAAGGTAATCAAACATCAAGTAAGGTGAAATTATAACTAGTCCTAAAAAATTCAGATAGTTCCAGATCACATGTCTCTGTCTCTGTTTCTATCTTCGTATTTCTTTTTAAAAATATTTTATTGGGCTGGAGAGATGGCTCAGTGGTTAATGCACTTGCCTCCAGTGCCTAAGAGGCCCCTGGTTCAATTCCCCAGGACCCACATAAGCCAGACCCACAAGGTGTGGCCCTGATGCTCTCTCTCTCTCTCTCTCTCTCTCTCTCTCTATATATATATATATATATATATATATATATATATATATATATATATATCTGCTTGAAAATGAATAAATAAAATATTTTTTAAATTTTTATTTATTTATTTGAGAGAGAAAGAAAGAAGCACAACTATCTGTCTATCTATCACATCTATCTATCTATCTTTTTTTTCTCTCTCTCTGGTGGGCACACCAGGGTCTCTAGCCTCTGCAAACAAACTCCAGACTCATGTGCCACCTTGTGCATCTGACTTTATATGGGCACTGGGCAATTGAACCCTGGTCCTTAGGCTTTGCAGGTAAGTGCCTTAATGGCTCTCTCCAGCCCTATCTTTCTTTAATTTCAGATTTAGCTACTGTTTTTGTCAGCCACACGCTGCTGGATGAATCTTCAAACCAGGCACAATTTTGGAGAGGAAAGTATTTATTGAAACTATAGATTGAGGGGAAGTTCTGTAACAGTGAAACCGGCTGGCCCTCTCTCACAGGTCCGAGCAGAGAGAAAAACCCATCAACTACACCACACACACAGAACAGGGAACAGGCAGGAAGGCCAAGGAGAGAATTTCTTCTCCTTTACATAGGTTTAGGGTGTGGTCTTGCAACCCTATCCTAGACTTAATGGCTTCCTGAGTCTCTGGAACTTCCTTCCTGCATGGCCTACACAGAAAAGGATGTTTACTTCCAGCTTCTTTGAGCTTCTTTACATCCTGCCCCCTACTGAGGGGCTGCCTTCCTGTAAACATCCTCAGAGACCCACCCAAGATAATTTAAAAAATCAAGTTGACAACAAAACCTAACCATCACAGCTACTACTACCACACAGTGGGACATTAGGCTCATAGTTCCATTATGAGCAAGGTTTTAGGACAAGATGTCTCTGTTGTTCCATTAACTCTAAGAGATCGGTATTTATAGGGTCACACAGTATCTGTGGGCCAATCGGCACAGCCAGGAAAGTAAGGTATGACAGTGACCTTAGCTGAAGCTATCGGCATGTCTGTGACTAGTCATCCTGACTGGAGAGCAGAGTCAGGTAAGAGTATCAGAATTCCCACACGGGACATGGAAGAGTAGCAGGATTTTCATGCAGAGACACACTTGTAAAGTGAGAAATGCTCACAGAAGAACACACATGGAAGGGTATGAGAATTCTCACACATAGACACATGGACAACATGGGAGAATTCATACATATGGGCACACATGATTATGAGAATCTTTTTCTTTCCATTTTTTATTGTCCATAATGAGTTACATTGTTTAGTGGGCCAACAATGAGTTGTTATCCCCAATTCCTCATTGTTCCCCTTCCCCTTCCCCAGTCAGCTGGATATCCTCCTCCGTGGGCCGTCTGGATTAGTCTTTGTGGTAGGGGACCATGGATAGCCCAGTCTTCAGCCGGGTTCTGATTATGAGAATTTTTACACATGGACTGAAGTTGAGAAGGAGTACGAAGCAGCAGGTGAACAGCAACAAAGATTTCTGCTGCCACACGCTAGATGGATCTTGTTTCCACTGTTGGGTCTCGCTCGATTAATTTTATATCCTTTTTTGCTTTGGCAAATGGACCAATGTTTTATCAGGAGTATAAGCCATACAGCTGTTGGTAATCTGCTCAGCAATACTAGGTTCTGTTCATTTTGCACTGAGATAAAAAACCTGCCAACGTATACATGAGCCATCTCTCCAGCCCTCGTATACATGATTTTCTGAGTTCAATCATATTAAGGGATTTTTGAGGGACTAAAAGAGATGTAATGACAATGTACTTCTTTTTAAGAGGATATTTATTTATATTAATAAGTGCCATTGTGCAGAAGACACTTCAACCTTTTTCAAATAAACCTACCTTCATTGAGTTATAATTTTATTAGCCGTAAATCTTTCTTACCTGAAGAAGACTTAAAATTATAAATACTTTGGAAACAGTCCTTTTTTGTTTCAGTTTTTTTTTTAAATCTGTGCTTTGAGGTGAGAATTCAGAAATTACTTAACTGTTGGTTGGAGTTGTTAGTTCCATATTCAATGCGTTTCCAGGTGACCAATTCAATTGTAATAACTCCACCCTATGGCCAACCAAGTCACGTGGTTGGTTGATTCAGACGGTGTGTTTTGTGTATGATGCATAAGGAAAAGAATGCTTTGACAGAAAGTCTTCTCTCCCCTACTACCTATCATGTGGGGTCTTCTAACTGCACCTGTTGATATCATGGAATCAGAGAATTCATCCATCCCAGAGAATGTCCTTGCATCAGTTTATAACAACGACTATATTTCCAGATGGTTTAAACAGAATCAGAGTTTCTGTAACTTGCTGGTGAAATTTTCTAATACAGAGATTTAATTGTAAAGTAGACGAGAAGCACTTATTACAAAATTACTGTGTGTAACCCCTACAAATAATAAAGGTATTTACAGTGTGCAGTAGAGACTGACAGCGAGTCATAGGAAGAGGTTTCTCAGAGAACAGCCCTGACCTGGGTGCTGAGGAATATTTCAACAAGGAGAAGGACCTTCTGGCATTGGGGACAATGGGGGTCCCGTCACAGGGACCGAGGGTCTGATGGGAACCACGTCAGAAGTGGAATGATGCCAAGGACAGATCTGTTTTCTCGCTCCCTCTTCTCTTTCCACATTGGAAGTCATGTGACCCCCATAGGATTATTGCCTTATTTAGATCATGGTTCAGTTAGTCCAATGATTTCTGCACACCAGTTTTTCTGCACTTTAGTGTGACTCTATGGACCCCAAAAGACCTCCCAGTTCACTTAAAGATAATTTCAGTTTAAGCACTAGCAGCACGTGGCTATTCTCTGTCTTTTCATTAGAACTTTCTCCACCAGTCATGTGCTAACCTTCTTTCTCAAGCCCTGACAGCCACTTGGCTGTGGTGGCTGGTCAATGTGGTAGAAACACGGCTACCCAGACCTGTCATTTCATTGGTCTGAGCAATAGTATCAAATTCCTCTCTTGTAATTTTTTTCTTCCTTGAGTATGAAATAAAGATGGTATGGGGCCAGACCAGGCATGGAGTTATTGCAGTCTAGATAAGAAATAAAGAATCTTGGGCTGGAGAGATGTCTCCGTGGTGAGACACATGTTATAGTCAACTTACTCTGTTGCTGCGCAGAAAAAAACCTAAGCAAAAGCGGCTTGTGGAGGAAAGGGTTTATTTAGCTTACAGACTCTAGAGGAGACTCCATCATGGCAGGGAAAACGATGGCATGAGCAGAGAGATGGACATCACCTCCACCACAGCACTGCAAACAGTGGCGGGAAGGTGTGCCAAACACTGGCAAGGGGAAGCTGGCTTATAACCCCATAAGCCTACCCCCCAAAACACAGCTCCAGCGAGGTTGTAAAACCCAAACCGCCATCAGCTGAGGATCGATCACTCAGAACACATTCATTTGTTTGTGGGGGACACCTGGATCAAACCGTGACAAGACACTTGCTTGCAAAGCCTGATGGCCTGGGTTTGATTCCCCCCATGACACATAAAGCCAGATGCACAAAGTGATGCATGTGTCTGGAGTTCATCTTCAGTTGGCAGGAGGCCTAGGCGCACCCATACTCTCTCTGTCTGCCCCTTTTCTCTGTCTTCTCTTCTCTCTCTCTCTAATAAATAAATCAATAAAGTTAAAAAATAAATAATGACTCTCTCCTAGGTCGGCAGGGAGGGGTAGGATGAGGGAAGAGAATGAGGATGCCATAATGGCGAAGCTATTTGCTCATAGATCCCTTCACTTATTACCAAATAAATGCATACAATCAGTGAATTTAACAATAAATATTTACCGAATACTTACCACGAGCACATGCACAATGAACAAAGCCAAAAATCCCCGTTTTCGTGGAGTACATATTCTAAATCAAGGACAATAATCAACAAATCATTTGCTAGGAAAAGATGTTTGAAGGGAGATGGTGAAAAGCACTATTAATTTGTTACTGGTATTTATCAAATTGCCCCCGACTTTAGCTCACAGATCCTGTGCATCATGGGTCTGGAGGGGGCACGGGGCCATGCTTTTCTCTGCTCCACTCTATCTGAACTAGGAAGATACAACCCGGCAGTGGGGTTCATAGACGTGCCTGCTGAAATCATCACTGACAACTGGAGGTTGGCATAGGCCATCCCTGCTGGTGGCCTTCCCATGTGGCTGGCTTCCTCCCAGCATGGCATTCCCAAGGCCACTGAAGGGCTCCAAAGGAATGTATCTTAAGAGAACCAGTGGGAAGCTGTGTGGTCTTTCCTGACTCAGCCTCAGAAGTCACATGGCAGGAAAGTCAGAATGAGAACCCAGGTCCACAGAGGTAGCTTGATGCCACCAGTAGACCAGGTGAGTGTCAACTCACGTGGAGAACGCAAACTCCCATGTGCTCTCCAGAAAATCGGAGCCATGTTGAGGAGATAGGAAGCCCACTGGTAATAGTGGAGGTGGTTTCCATGTTAATGTGCCCTTGAGGAAGCAAATACCGAGTGGGATGTAAGGGAGGTTTGGGAAGCACACATCTTATGCAGAGAATCGATGCAAAGAACTTACTGAACAAAGCCTACTGGCTTAGTGGAGGCAGATGGTGAAGAAGGAAGAAATCGAGATTTCCAGCTACCTGGTTTGCATCTTGGATGAATGGGCCGTACTTCTCATAGTCAGGAATGGGGGAAAGAGCCAGAGGAGTGAATGTAGCCTTAGATTTATTGTTTATAGGTGTGTCAGTAACGTGTGTGTGTGTGTGTGTGTGTGTGTGTGTGTGTGTGTGTGTGTGTGCATTCAGCAGTAGGCAGGTCTGAGGCAGGAGTGTGTGTGGGTGCACTGGAGACAGAGCCTGCAGGATTGTCTCAATGGCACCAGAACCTGGAGAAATGAATGGAATTGGCGGGTGAAATGGAGAATCCCATGCACACCAATATTTAAGGTAGAGCGAAGGCTCTTGTTTGATCCTGGAACTGGCTGACTTGGGGGAGATCAGAGAATAAGAGAGGAATTATTTCCAGGTCAGATGAAGATACAGGCAGGCATAGAAATCTTCCAATAACTGATGTACAAATCCTATCATTCAAAATTCCCCTTTGCTTCTTCCGAGTTTTTCTGTTAAGCTATCAATGAGCCACTGGCACATGAGTGAGTGAATGAACGCAAGAGGAAAGCACTAACACAAGGGAGGTCAAGGCACAGGGCCACCATTCATGAATTCTAATTTTTATTGGACCACAGTGAGTGAGCAGTGATGCTTGGGAATAGGTATGCTTGACTTAGCTGTGCTTTGGAGGTTATGGAAGGCCATATGGAATCTCTTATGTTTCAGTAAAACAAATGGGGTGGATGGCAGTTCTTTGGGCCAGCAAATCTAATTTTTGGTAACTGTTCAGAGGAACAGTGTAAATATTCATTTATAGATCTTTAGCTCCACCTTGTGGCAAATTAGTCCACTGAACAAATATTTCTTTGTACTATTTTATTATGGCTCTTTTTAACTGCATTACTTTTACATTTCGGTCAAGAATCATTTCCGAGGTAATTATGTGTCATGATCTATAGTTATTTTACTCCAGCTAGATTTTTACAGCTAGTTTTTATCCATTAGTTTGTCATGTAGCTAAGTAATTGATTCCTCAAAGTGGAGGATTATGGGAAACGGGAAGAGCAAATAGATATCCATGGACATGTGCTCCTTAACTTCTTAAAAGCTCTTCCTCACCAACTTAGTTCCTCTATTCTATGGTTGTTCATAGTATTTTCCCTTTGATAAATTAGCTAATAATAGTAGTGATGGTGATTATGATCCAAGAAGTGTTGTTTTCAGAAAAAGAGGTCACATATCAATTGGGTGTCTGCTATGTATAAGATTTGAGAAACAAAATAAATACATAAGAAAATGGGACCAAACTGGAAGAGCTGATTACAATTTCAACACACCAAATTAAGGCCACTGTGCCATACATGTCGTGTCTCTGCAAGTGGTAAATTTGGGACATTTGTCTGAAGATTGGTAAATCTCAGCAGTCAACAATTGTGTCCTGTCATTAGGGAATATCTATAGAGATGACACCAACTCTCAGAGCGTCAACCCAGCTGGGTTAGGTCTATGACGAACTATCAGGCTCCCAGTTACCTGGGGAAAGAATAGTAGCAAAAGATGAACGGGGCTTGAAGGTGGCTTATAATATTCTATGTTTTCCAGAAGAAGAAAAATGATAGGAATGGGGTTATGTTTCTTTCATGAGAATTTGAATACAAGGTGTGTTAATTAAACATCTTCATTTTACTGATGAGGAAACACGAGTCAACGCTAATTAAATTACACAGCTATTGGGTTGCAGAGCCACGACCATCATCCTGGTCTCCTGTTCTTTTCAGTCCAATTATTCATGAAAGAACTCCTCGTGGGTACAGAAGACCAAAGCGAGAGCATGAGGAAAGTTTGGTTAGATCTGGGAAGATTATTTAAGTGTATACAGATTAGATTTCCTTTATTTAAGATGTGTATTTTCTTACAAATGACTTCAGAAATCAGCCTAGATTTGTCTTCCTTCCTTCCTTCCTTCCTTCCTTCCTTCCTTCCTTCCTTCCTTCCTTCCTTCCTTCCTTCCTTCCTT
>PVHP010011519.1:26222-45129 GCA_004024765.1 Zapus hudsonius | reverse complement strand
CTCAGGGAACTGAGCGGAAGAGGGGGCGGAAGGATTGTGAGAGCCGTGGTGGGGGAGAATAGCAGAGACTTGGCAACCCTCAGTAACAACACACTTGGGTCATGAGAGCCCGGTTGAAGAATGAGCTATCCATGGTCCCCTACCACAAAGACTGATCCAGAAGGCCCACGGAGGAGGATATCCAGCTGACTGGGGATGGGGAAGGGGGGCAACGGGGAATTGGAGATAACAACTCATAGTTTGCCCACTAAACAATGTAACTCATTATGAACAATAAAAAAAGAAAAAAACGGAAATGGAATTCTTAAAAGAAATATTTTCAAAAGCATGAGGAGGAGTATGACACACTAAGAAATCATATGTGCCCGTGTATAGTGGGTTAATACTAATGGAAACAGAAAATTTAAAAGACTCTAAACTGTTCACCATGTTTCTTTTTCTATGTAACCAAGAGTTAGAATAGAAAATCTTTAGAGAGAACATAAGAACATAAGCTTTGTCTCGGCAGGTGCTACCCATTAACTTAAGGTCAATTTCCTTTGGATTTATCTAACAGTTTCTCTTCACTAATTCGGGGCTTTGGATTGAAATAAAAGGATCCAGTGTTATGACAGAAGTAGCCTTTTTCAATTTCCTCATAAAGCATCAATGTATTTGAAGTCATTCTGCTCTATCTTTGCGTGCTGCCTCATCCATACCCTACTTCATCTTCTCTCAACAGTGAGAGTGCATTCTATGTCAGAGTGAAGATTTCCACTAAAATGTGTCCAATGAGAAAGGCCAGCCCTTTCCTAAAATACGCCCCTTCATCATGTGATCAGGAACAAGAACACAGTCCACTGCTTTTCCAACTCTCCTTCGTTCTTAAAGAATCAATTAGAAAATGAAGCAGGACTTGATTGGTACATAAATGATTTTTAAAAAAACAAACCCCACCAGAACTATCAACTCCACAAATAGGAAATTTCATCTAAACCATGCAGAAAACTGTTTATCCTCCTATTAAACAGTTAACACACCTGATCCTCTCTGGAAGGCAAGAGGCCTGTGAATTCTCAAGATTTTATTAATAGAAAACTGAGGCCTATGATCATGAGGGACACAGTGATAAAGCCAAGAAATGGCTATTTCTATTATATATCAGTTCATGGTTTCTCCTTATTTTGTTACCAGGTCCTTATAGCTATGCATATGTATAAAGCTAAATTCTCTATCATTAAATGAGAAAGAAGTGATTGCCATAGTGACATGTGCTCTGGTAAAATCGGATCTAGATTCCAATTCACAGGATAAACTAAAAAATAGGGAAGGACGGGCTGGAGAGATAGCTCAGCGGTTAAGGTGCTTGCCTGCACTGCCAAACATCCTGAGTTCAATTCCCCAGTGCCTACGTAGAGCCAGATGTACAGGGTGGCACAATCATCTAGAGTTCCTTTGCAGTGGCTAGAGGCCCTGGTGCACCCATTCTCCCTGTCTCTCTTCTATCTCTCTCTGCTTACAAAAAGAAATAAAAATATTTTTAAAAAAATAGGGAAGGACTATCAAGAGGCATTGCCCAACCCTTCCCCACCCAATGATGGACTGCTACTCTCAACTCATAACCCCACAGTGAATACCAGTAACCCCACTGAGGAGGGCCCTCCATGGAATGGGAGCAGAGGGGAGATGGATGGTACCAACACATGATATTGCCATACAAACTTTCTACTTAATAATTTTATGATCATACTCAGTGATAATATTAATAAAATAGAATAACCTGTTTATCAGGGCACTGACCCATCACAGCCCTTTGGTAACTCAAAGGTGGGGATGGTAAGGGACCCCAGAGAAGGGCCCCGGCAGCAGGACACTCAGGCCTCAACTATTTGTCCAAGTTGGCTAAACTAGTCTGTCATGACTGACCACCAGGCCCGAGTGTAGCATATACACAGATGAGTAGCTCTTTTTTTATCTAACATAATACAATCACAACACTATTACATGCCATTAAACTAAATTTGCAATTTCAAAAAAAAATCTCAGTGACATCATTCTCTCTAAATTGGGATTAACTTGAACAATTCAGTCTAAAGCCCTAAAGCACTTTTCCAAACCTCCTTCCCCAGACATTATAGAAGGTTGACAAAAGACCCAAAACCCATAAATGACAACCAATCAGTCCTTAACTGGCCATATTCGCCCTCTTCCCAAGGCTCTGGCCTGTTCAGAGCCACATGGTATGAGAGATTTGTGCAGCCTTGCCTGTGCATTAAAGAGGAAGCCAGATATTAGAGTAGCTATACCTGCTGTTTCATAATTACCACATGGCTGAAAAATTGTTTTCCATCCTTTTACCCTCAATAGTAGGTTACTGTCTTTAGTGATAAGGTGCATTTCTTGAAGGCAAGAGATGGAAGGGTCCATTTTTCTGATTCACCCTGCTATCCTATGTCTTTTTACAGGATAGTTAAGCCCATTTACATTCAAAGTTATAACTGTGAAGTATGCTTTAAATCCTGCCATGTTGGAGAGACTCTGGGGGTTGATATCTGAGCTGTTGTTGTTATCTCTTTGGTGTTACCTTGCTTGTTCTCTATTCCTTTCCTGGGGTCGGCTGCTTGTCTCATCTGCATGGAATATCTCATGTAGTATCTTCTGAAGGTTTGGCTTTGTTTTCAGGTAATTGTAGACCTGATTAGTTTCATGGAATACTTTCATTTCTCCATCTATTATGATGGATAACTTTGCTGGGTACAGTAGTCTAGGTTGAATTCCATACTTCTTTAGGCCTAGAATAGCTTTGTTCCAAGTTTTCTGGCTTTTAAGGTTTATATGAAGAAGTCTGAGTGAGTCTGATGGGATTGCCTTTGTAGATGATGAGTTTCCTTTCTCTTGCTGCTCTAAGTACTCTCTCTTTACCCTCAATGTTTGGTATTGTAATTAAGATATGTTTTGGAGAGGTCCTCTTTGGTCCAATTTGTTTGGGGTCCTGTGTATATCTTTTAGAGGTACAGGATTATCTCTTGCAAGATAAGGAAAGTTACACTAAATGCAGTCTGCCGCCATGAATAGACTGAACACACTTCCTTCTCATGGTGGCAGAACAGCGAACCAAGAAAGGAGCACTTGTACAATGTAGGAGCCAAAATCTGAGGGAGGCAATCAACAGCTTTTAATTCGGCCAAATAATCCACTCAGTGACAGGGAGCCCTTAACTGGAACTGGGTACTCAGGGTGAAATACACTGGGAAACAAACACTTAGGACCACAAGGAGAGATGCACTATACAAGTGATTTACAAAGAGGCTACTAACAATAGAATCTAGCTAATTCAGAAATGTGTATCTAAATTAACCTATTCTGATCTCACTCTCCGACGGAGATTCTATTTGTATCTTTCAGGATGCAGTGAAAGAGCTGTGACTGCCGGGCGTGGTGGTGCATGCCTTTAATCCCAGCACTCGGGAGGCAGAGGTAGGAGGATTGCCTCGAGTTCAAGGCCACCCTGAGACTCCAGAGTGAATTCCAGATCAGCCTGGACTAGAGTGAGACCCTGCCTTGAAAACAAAAACAAAAACAAACAAACAAACAAAAAAAAAGAGCTGTGACTATTCCAACCCTACCAATGAACTGCAGGCCAATAACTGACATCCTGGCAAGAGATGAGCCACACCAGACCTACCATGGAGGATCCATAAGGAACCCCGCAGAGAATGGTGGGATAAACAAGAGACCCATAACCACAGCTAGTCAACACAGGATAAGCCAGACAGACACCAACCTTTTTCAACACAACCTAAAGCAGAAGTACAGAGACCCCCTAAGACCTCAATAATAAAATAGCCTTAATACTCACCCACCATAACTCAGGGAACTGAGCGGAAGAGGGGACAGAAAGATTGTAAGAGCCATGGTGAGGGAGAACTCCCAGAGACATTGCCCCCCTCTAAGGCTGGTGGAATTGGGATGGCTCCTAGGATATCCATAATCCTCTACCCCCATGGACTGATCCAGACTGCCCACAGAGGAGGGTATCCAGCTGACTGGGGATATGGAAGAGGGGCATTGGGGAAATGGGGATAACAACTCATTATTTGTTCATTAAATTTATCTCATTATGGATAACAACAACAGCAACAACAACAACAACAACAACAATAATAATAATAATAATAAAGAGGAAGCCAGGGTACTCACCCACATGGGGTCACTGAGGTCCGAGTCCTGCATGCGAATGCAATCCATGCTAATCTCAATCTTGTTTGTCGCACCATTTTCTGATGGTTCATCCACAAAGTTTAAGTCAATGGGCTGAACTGAACATATCGGCCTAACATAAAGGAAAGAAGAAGGTATATGTCTCATTGGAGAGACTGGAACACATTCATTCCCAGATGGCAATAATGAATGCTTCCAGCTTCAACATTGACAAATACTTTGCTAAGAGTCGGAAAGCCCAGGTTTGAATGCTGGCTCAATGACTTTCCCTCTGGGTGTATAATTTCAAGCAGCTCCAATCTAAATCCTACTTGGTGAGTGGGAATCCTGATCCCTGCTTTCAAGAATTTTAGGATGAAATCAGAATGGAAGAGAGAGATCAAGGATGATCGCCTTTTATGCCTCATCCTGTTGGGTCAGCAGTGGGCATTGCTCTAGCATTCATTTCATCATCCCTAATTCACTTAATACTGATTTTAAAAAAAATGAGTAATATGATTTTGTAAAAATTGATATGCCAAAACTTAGCATTTTACCATCTAAGGAGTCTTTTGCATTGGGATAAAAGTGGGTAAGTCTTTAAGCTAAAGGAACAGGTTTGTGTGTCATACACTGGGAAAGATATTTGGGATTATTCAGAAATACATTTAGACTCTTTATGATACATTTCCTTGTTAAACAAAATACTAATGGGTTTTGAATTCAGACATAATAATAAAAGCAATAAATTTTCAAAAAATCATTTTCTACTGGTTCTAGAAATATTCCTTACCAATAATTTGACCTCTGACACTTAATGGTTTTGAGATTTTTTAACATTTCTTTCTTATTTGATACTTACTGTTCTAGAAAATCCCAAATGTGCTGGAACACCTCTGGACTGAGGAATTCACTTGTCTGTGTGCTCTGAGACATGGTAGATCGATAGTAACTTTCTTTCCACGAGAAATGTGCTGGGGTTTCCACAAAACTTAAAAGGACAAAAATGAAACTATAATATTTTCTGTATTTATGGCACTGGATATTTAAATCAAAATATACATTATCAAGAAGACATCAAAGGAATGTAGAGAGCCACCCAAGCTTGTAGAGCACTTGGCACATACTGCACAGTTGGGGTTTGTTTAGGCAGAATCATGGACCCCATTTATAAATAAAATCCGACAGACTTCCAATGCTAGACAATCATGTCTTTCATCAGAGTTCACCTTTCCTAATTAATAACACTATTACTACATATTATATTTATACAATCCAACATCTGTTTTCTGTAGATTTCAAAAAGAAAATAAACATTCCCTCATTAAGTCTGACAGCAGGCCTGACCTATCATTAAACCCATTTTATAGGTGCCCAACTGATTATCTTCCCATTCTGCCTCCAGCAGGTAAGGGGCAGAATATTGTTTAAGAACAGGAGTGATTTCATAAAACTTACATTCACCCAGATTAATAACCTTTCTCATAACTACAATCTTAGCATTACACTCAGGGACTATAAAACTAGCCCTCTGGACCTGTTGTTGTTATTGTTTTAACCACTACGTACCTTGATGCCTTGATGTGTGAGGGGGTGTTTCTTAATTGGAGTCTCAAATGAATGGTCAGACTAAGTGATAAACAAACATCTGAACTCTGTGCCAATTTATGTCATTTCTATTCATTTCATTTTGCTGCTGGGTCCTCAAGTTTACCTTTGCTTTAGAAAAACTTAAACTTGGATCTCTCCATATTTGAAGGGAAACTAGTTTTCTCAGTGAAAACCTGCACATCTTCCGCATAGACCATCTTAATAGTGATTTGTTATAATGATCAGTGGGCTAATTTTATCTCATGATGGCATTAGCTAAATTCTTCATCGTTACCGTTCATATCATGAAGAGTTAAATAGCATCCTGGGACAGGCCATCATGTTTCTACATTTTCAAATGTTTGTTCTGGTCTCGTTCCATGGTAGGAGATCATAGGATTGGATTTATCACTAATGATTTCTAACTGTCCTTGCATCGTACATTCATCTGCTCGAACTAAACATTCGGAGAGTAACTTTTACTTGCCAGGAGGCATAATAAGTATTAGAAATAAATAGTAAGACTGTCTCATCCCTCTGGGAGGATGTGGTATAGAAGTAAAAGAGAAAAACAAACCTATAAACAAGTGTGATGGTGAGGGACAAGTACCATCAAAACATGGAGGTGAAACATATGTCCTTTGGAGAACCAAGGGAAGAGACAAACAAAGAGATAATATTTGTTATACCAGTAAGAGATTATGCTGCAAAGTGGTAGAATAACATATATAAAACTAAAAACCACGTGAGAAAATTAGATGCAACTAACTCTATGTTAAGAAAATAGAAAATTTTGGACAAAGAATGCTGGACTATGAAGCTGATAAGAATATGAAAATTATTACACATAATATCAAGATGAATTATGAATACATTGACACATGTGAATATTAAGATATATTTTTGCAAAATAGTTTAAATGGACATTTTGAGATAACTAGAGATTCATATATGCCTGTAATTATAAATAATATAGAAAAGTCTTAAGTCTTTATTATCCAGTGATCCTTAATGTCAGCATCTTACAAAACCATCACATTGACATTGATAAGATTCACCTATAATATTTTCCAGAAATCTTTGAAGAATAAATTTCTGTATGTATTTAATTCTATACCCTATCACATATTTTAGATAGTAAATCTGGCTCCAAAGCATGAAAGGACTTGAATCAGGATAAATGTAATTAAAATGTTTTGTTTCAATCAATCAACGTGGGAGGAAGGACTTAAAGTGATCATTTAGGAGTTTGTTATAATAGTCTAGGTAAGTCAACAGGAGGGCAGAACCAGATGGGAGGGAGAACATAGTGACAAGCCCACTTCTTAGTGAGAAGTGTTAAATCATATATAGTTGTGCATCTATTGGAGGGAGAAGGGAGAGTCAAACATGTTTCCAGGCTGTTTGAATGAATGAGTGATTACACTGACTACAGACATAAATAGAATGGAAAACCTGAACTGAAAAGGAAACACAGACATTGAGGTGCATCTTAGCATATTGAGTTTGATATACCCATGAAACATGCAAAAATGGAAACAGACTATTGAGTACATCTTAAAATCTGGGCAGAAGAATGGGTGGAAGTTTAGAAGCAAAAAATCCTCATCAGAGAGGAAAAATGAACCCATCACATTGGAGATGACATGATGTGGAATGGGTCCTATGAGAAGAGGCCCCATCAAGAGTCTCTAGAAACAGACTGTGGAGAGGTTTATGATATCTTAGGAGCCAAGGAAAATGTAGTTTTTAGAATGTTCAAGAGCCAGGTATGACTGCATACACCTATAACCCCACCACTCAGGCTGAGGCAGAAAGATCACCACAGCGTCGGGTTAGATGAGTTCCATGCCAGCCTGGTCTTCATTATGAGACCCTGTCTTAAAAAGTAAATAAGAAGTGAATTAATTTAAAACTAAGTTTGACTTGAAAATAAGTCCTCAGGAACCTTCCTAGTAGTAATCTCTGCATATTATGATTGCAAAGAAAAATCAGTGAGTTGAGAAAATATTTTTTGGATGTAGGTGGATGAGAAGAATGTGAATTATGACTAAAAAGTTAAAGCAGAGAGGAAGGTTCAGTAGAAAAATTCAAGCTATTGGGAACAAAAGACATAGTATGGAGAGCAATTTTGGAAGAGGTGGGCAGTAAGGAGGCAACCACATCCATAGGGTATACAGTCCCGAACTAAAACCTTTTAATCCCTTCTTCCAAGAAAAAAACTAAAGAAGAAAAAATTAGGCAAGGATTTAAATACATTCATAGAAGATAAAGAAGTCATGATGGACGACTTCAATTTTCTTGATGAGCAAGATGTTGGACAAAGTTATCTGCTGAAAAGTGATGTGTCAGTCACAGTGTCTGGCTGGACAAGGGTGTTGGGATGTGTGTGAGGTTAGGGAATGTGAAGCTTGAGTGGTCCCTGCTTTATAGTTCTGTGATTCTTTCTGGTGTGTCTCACCTGCAGAAGAAAATGGGAAAATGTCGAAGAGGTTGTAGGGAAACTGAAAACTAGCATGAAGTCCAGGGGAGGGGCAGACAATGGGGGGGGGATGGAAAGGGAATTAGAATTTCTCTGAGATTAAAATGAAGTTGCAGAGAGAATATAACAGGAATGTTAGACAGGTAGAAAAGAAGGGTGGAATGTCTGAGTTTAAGACGTTCCTAGTGACACATTCTTTTAAAAAATGCTAATAGAACATATGAAAATACAATATATTTAAATTAAAAGGTTACTTTATTTTCCTGTGGGACATGGAGCAGACTTGTATCAGATTTTCACACAGTGCCAGCTAGTGAGTAGAGAGAAAGTAAAAGGTAATGGACATTAAAGCAAGGAAAGTTACAAAGACTTGGATGATACTTTTAAATATGTTTGACCTCCATTAAAATCTGGCTTCTTGTGAAACTGAATTAAAATAAAGTGAGAAGAATACAAGTAGAAGCTAGAAGTGAGGAGGGTACTCAGTGATCCAATACTTGCTTAGCAAATGGGCTCCTCCCACGTCAGCACTGCAAACAACTTTAAAAGCTCCTCCTAATCAATGGTAAGAAATGGAAGCAAATAAATATTTGAACTATTCAATTCCAAAATGCAAAAACACTGTCACAGAGTCATGTGTATTTGAGAGTGGGTTGGCCAGCAAACAGATATGAGGAAACCAGAGAAAACTGCAGATGGTGGTTGTGTTGTCTCCTGACAGAATGTCCCTCGGTGATTACAGTGATGTCCTTTCTGCTCTATCTGGAACTAAGGCAATCCCTCAAAGCCTCCCATTTGCACATGGGAAGAGCAACCTCAAGAGTCCCTGATGTCATTATAATGTCACTTGGATTGTACTCTGATGCCGCGATGCTCTTTGCTAGCCTTTGAGGAGGAACATGAGAAGAAATACCTTGAAAGGGCGATCTGAACAGCCATGATTTGAAAGAGGAAAATGGTTACCTTGTATCATGCATATATCCCCCATCTCATAGATATACATAAACACTTCTTGAAAACCCACAACCTAGTGGGCTATCACCTGCCCTCCTTTTGGGTCAACCTGCACTAATCGTTCCTGCTGGAGTGCACCATCGGTTGCTAGGCTGCGTAAGCTGCTGCTGAAATGTCTGTGTCTCAAAACTGAGAAATGTTCACTCAGTAAAATGTAATCTCTCATGGCAATGCTTGCCCAACACCCAAAAAACCTAGGCATGGCACCAGGAAGCCTGTCACCAAGCAGAGACCCAGCCCCCATGTAATTCAGTGTGTGAGATTCCTGATGAAACCTGTGGAGCAGTTTTCCGATGGGCAGAAAGTTGGTGGTACCCACTAAAGCATAAGAATTTATAAAACCTAGGTTGTACAACACAAAAGGTAAGATTGGAACACATCCTAAAAGGAAGAATTAGATTTAAAATAAAGTAAAAAAAAAGAATGAAGATGAGGTCATGTTTTTTGGCTCATATATGTATATATTTAATTTCTTTATTATGAATAAATATGAATAAATTTGTTCACTGTGTGAACAAATCTCGTGAAGATGTTTCCTTCCTCTCTGTCCCCTACCCACTGGGGTCCTTTGTGTGCATACTGGATCTTTCTGTAGGTTAGGGGGTTATGAACTGCACCAGAGGTAGCTAGTTTTTCTTTTATTATTTTTCTTCCCCCTTTGTGTATTGTTGCTGAATGGGACAATGTTCTGGATGAGAGGAGAGAGAAAAATAACCTTGGCACCAAGGTCTTCATGGATTTCCACAGGAAGATCTGGTTTTCTTCCTTTCTTACTGCCTTCTCCCTGCATCTACTTCTCTCTGATTCACACACACTTTCAAAGCTTGAAATTGCTGAAGCCTTCGCAGCTCTTCAACAACAGCTTTCTGGAAGGGAATGGAGCAATGAGCACCCTACTGCTCACATGAACACATATCTGCCCAGACCTCCAAGTCCTTCACCCCACAAATTCCCCAGGCTCTCATCTGAGCTGGAACTTCCTGTCCTTTGAATCCATCTCACCGATGCTAGCTTGTTCTGTTTGGATTGTACAACTAGTAATCACGACAGAGGATTTCTAGAAATGTGAGGGAAAACCCCCATTCTTGTATCTTTGCCTTTTTCACAGCTTAAATATTGGCTTCTTGAAGCGAGGGATGCACCGCCAGGTTCACTCATCTCTTTAGACCTTGGTGCATTCAGAAATGCTTCCTTCAGAAATTGACTGAAAGGCCAACTCAAAGTCATGTGTTTCACTTTGTGTCTTACCATGAATGCAACCATCTCTTCAGATAATCTACACAGGGAATACTTGATAAATTGAACTAATTAGATAGTGTATTTGAAAAATATGGAAAAGGTATACAAATATTGCCTTAAATATGCATTATCTTTCATTTCTCTTCAGTTCAAGCCAATTTTCTTTCATCTGTATTCTTGAGCCCAAACAATACTTTCATCAATTCTCATTTTCTTCTAAAACAACTTTGAGATAGAAATTAGCAACTGCCCCCTCAGGGGTTTTAGGTGAGGGGAGGACAGTATTGAAAAAAATAAAAGTAGAATTTGGAATAGACCAGTGGTTTTCAAGTTGTGCTTCATAAATAGCCAGCAATGATAGACTCCAGACATTCTTCCTTGCCACTAAGAAGTACAAAGCAGAAGGAAGGAAGGAAGGAAGGAAGGAAGGAAGGAAGGAAGGAAGGAAGGAAGGAAGGAAGGAAGGAAGAAAGAAAGAAAAAGAAAGAAGATAGAGGAAGAGGAGAGGGGCAAGGTAAAAGGGTAAAGGGAGGGGAAGAGGGAAGCAATGCCAAGTGTTCCATGTGAAAGTGCAAATCTCTCCTTTGCAGAAGTAGAGTAAGTGAATTCCAGTTCCCTTGGTCAGCATCCCAACATTACTGAGAAGGAGAGGAAGAGGAAGCAAGCCCTAGCCATCCCCCAAGTTCTGCCTTTGGGTGAATCTCACCATCAATTTACTCATTCATTCATGACTCTGTGCAAAGGTCTTCCTCAAGCCAGTCCCACCCAAAGACAGGGATTCTGAAGTTATTTTTTTTCCTTTTCAGCTACTTTTTTTTTCCATAGTTTATGTTGACTTTGCAAAGATGCCTATTCTTTATAGACATTACCGCCAAACACCAATGGGTACTTGCCAATGGACCACTTCTAGTAATTTCCCATTCTCCACAGAAGGTATTACTCTAGTCTCTCTTAACTTTCTTACAGAGCTCCACATAATCCCCAAACCTTGAAAATTTCATTCAAAATCACCTGAATTTCATAGATTCATTTTAAAATAGGCTGCAGAAACCATCTAGTATGATTTTCTTCATTTAACAGATGGAAGAACTGAAAAATGAAACAACTCAGCCCAAAACGACCACGACCACAACTTCACCCAGCTGGCATCTTCCTCACCCAGTATATCTAAGCTTGCCCATCAGAGGCTACCTCTCACCGTGCCCTGCCCAAACTATGGTTTGTTCATGACTTCACACATTTGCCATTTTCCCAAAAGGACACATATAGAGACATAATTTTTTAAAATCCTCTATATTCCCATTAGAAACACACAAATTTAAAGCTATAAAACTAGAAATAAATGTCTGACATATGAACTCAATCAGCAGAGAGCTTGCTGTGCAGGCAGCCATGAGGCCTTGGGTTCAATCCCTAGGAGTGCTTAAGATGGATGTAATGTCTATGTCTTTAATCCTAGCACTGGTTTATTGCTGACTCAAATGCCCCCTGGGCAGACTATCAGTGATTGGGACAGAAGGCAAAAGTGGCCCCAGGACTTTAACCTGGAGGAACCACCTCTCCAACTGTCACACTGGATTTCACATCAGGATTGGGAGAAAGTGATCACACATGAGCGTTAACCTTGGAGGATGCCATAGAAGGCCAAGTGTGGTGGTATCATTCGTGGTTAGCATCACTCACTTGTGTCTTAGAGAAGCCGAGGTCCAGATAAGAAGAACTTGTCCCAGATCCATTGCTGTTCTATTGTGTTGGTAACTGAAAGTAAGATGCTAAATTCTCCAGAACTTTCTAAGCCCAATATTAAACATTAAGACTTCTATAATTTATCATTATAAAATAAAATTAAAACTGAATTATATTAAAAGATACTAAATATTAAAAATTTATTGCTAAATTACTGTGGTATCATCATGTTATCACTGAAAGCCACTTTAAAAAGGAAAGTGAAATTGCTCAGATTAATAAATGAAAATTGCCTTTGAATTCGATGTGGAACCTCTTTCACAATGTGTTTTAGTACAAGGGTTTGTGTACACATGATTCAACCATCTATTGTGTGTCTATGATGTGGAAGATTTAGTGATGGATCGGTTGTTTTTGTGCAAGGCTTTCACTGATGCTGCTAATAGAACACCTTCACTTTTGACCTGATTTTTACCTCTTGTCCAAACCCTCTGTCCTCCAACTCCCAAGTTCCTGCTGGATGGTGACTTCCTGAAAGTGCTCTACCCATCTGAAGATTGATTGGCAGGAAAGAATTGCCATTGATTAAGGCAAGATTTCACTCCATGGGGCCTGTTTTTCCAGTTATGCAGGGTGACCTTTAGGCTCAGTGTGGAAAAGCGAGTTATTCAAGTTCACTGTGATAGTAGAAGATAAAGCTTGGATTTAAATGTACAATTACTTCAAAGCCATACTTACTTAACTTCAAAAATTTCTCATTTTCTTTCATCACAAAACTTGGGAAATATGACATATTCATATTTAGGGATTTTTCCCATAAAATATCTACTAATTCTGTTCTATCTCAACAGCCATCTCTTTTCAACAAAACAAAATAAAACAAGTCACTGGGAGATGAGCAATAATAAGTGAATGACATTGAAGGTTTTGAGTGTCACAGTAACTATAATGCTACTGGACCCTGGCAGGAGAAGAGATAGTCTAAAGACAGAGACTTGTACCTCTTCCTTCTATCAGATTATCACCATTTTTACTTGCAAAATAAATGTGTTTCATAAAAGTGTGGGGTTGAAGCTGAACTCCAAAGGAAATACACAAAGTCATCACCTACCAGAGGGAGGAAACAACACCCTCTTTTCCTCAGACTGAATTTAAAAGTAAACATCTGTCTCTTTAGCAGATAATAAGGCAATTTAGAATGCAGGTCCCTTGCCCCAGGACAGAACCTCTTACCCTGTTCTATACTTAACACACACATCCTCCATGTTTTCTATGAAATGCAAGCTTGTTTCAGGAAAGACATAAACTACAAGTTCTTTCCTCCTGGTTTTGCCAAGCAAGTAGATCCATTTCCTTTTCCAGTTTCTTTCCCTAAATACTTCAGACAACAGGGAAATGGGTGAAAAACCCAACTATGCAGTAACATCCCAGGAAAGAACTGACAACCTGTGATATAAGAGGGCTCAGACTCCCAGGCAGAGGTAGGAGGATGACAACCATGAGTTAGAGATCCCCCTGAGATTACATAGTGAATTCCAAGTCAGCCTGGGCTAGAAACACCAAAAAGAGGGGCTCAGGAGTCATTTCTTAGCATACACAAAGCCCTGCATTTGGTAAGCAAAACAAACAAACACACCCCCTACAAATATAGTTCTAGCAGTTACTTTCTGATTGCTGGACAAAATACCTGCTGAGAAGCGGTTTATGGGAGGAAAGGGTTTATTTCCACGTTACACTTTGGAGGGCAAGCTTAATCGTGGTTGGCAAAAATGTGGAAAGACCAGCAGCTGGGCCTCACATCTCCAAAGCAGCAGTGAGGAAGGAGAGAAAGAGGGCTGAGGTCCTAACACCCAGAAGAGGTCCACCCCCAGGGGCACCTCCTCCAGTAAGGCCCCACCTCCCAAAGGCTCCACAAGCTGAGGCTTGAGTGGGAAGCTTAATCACAAACACATGAGACTATGGGAGACATTTAAGAGTCAAACCACAGCCATAGTGTAAGAAAAAGTTAAATTTACTAATGTAAACTTTATCATTCAGATATTCTAGAAATGTCTCCAACCAACCTCATATAAGAATGTCTCAAAACTCTGAACATGACTTTCCCTTATATCCATCTATCCAATTAACAATTTATCAAATTATTGGTTACTGCTTTCTTACTAACCTCTCTCTCTCTCTCTCTCTCTCTCTCTCTCTCTCTCTCTCTCTCTCTCTCTCTCTCTAGATGAGAGATAAAATGGTCTGAGGAACATTCTAAATCACACAATTACTGTTGCCTTTTAGTTCACAAACAAATACAATCTTGTAACCACTTTACTATTATCATAATCATTACCATTTAATTTTGTATAGTGTGTGGGTGTGTGTGTGTGTGTGTGTGGTGGGTGCACATGTGTATGTATGCACATGTGGAGAAGAGGAGATAAACTTAGGTGCCATTCCTCTCTTTTGAGACAAGGTCTCTCATTGGCTTAAAGCTCACATTTTAGGCTAAACTAGCTGACCAGCAACTTCAGGAGAACCTGTTGGCTCTGCCTCTCTAGCTGGGATTGCACACATGCCCGGTTTTTTTCTGTGGATACCAGGGATAGAAATCTCAGGTCCTCACATTTGTGAGGCAAGTATTTTACTGACTGCACTAACTCCCCAGCTTCCTCACTTTTAAGAAGATATTCTACTTCTTCAGTAACTGGCAGGACGTGTCACACATTAATGATAAAATAAATAATAGGAGTACTTTTGAAAAATACCAGTTCCCTATCCCTACCTCCATGAGATTCTGGCTAATATAAGGTGGCATAAGCTTGGTCTGCTGTCTAAAAGCCTGTAATCCAGGCTGAGGCAGGAGAACCCCAAGTTCAAGATCAGATCAGGTAACTTATTAAGACCTGGTCTCAAAACAACATGAAAACAGAGGGCAGGGGCACAGCTTGGTAGCTCAAAGTCCAGTACCTTCTCCCCTTACAAAAAAAAAAGATATACATAAAATCCAGAAGGGGCACTTTAAGAAAACTGCATTAAAAACCCATGACTGCAGGATTTCCCTAAATTTCAATCTGCTTGGAATTTTTATTAAAGACAATGAACTGATAAAGATGAAGCTTTCACTAAATGTTTTCACTGACTATCTAATCTCTGATGGGCAAGGTAACACAGTCATGGTTAGTCAGATAGCTTTTTCAAAAAATTATTTTTTGACAGCATTGGGACTTGAACCCTGAGCCTTGTGCATTCTAGGCAAGCACTCCACCACACAGCTATATTTCCAACTCTCAGAGAGAATTTCAATATTGAATAAAACAATATAAAAACCACAATGCTATTCACACATATTTCATGTTCAGCACTGTTCTAAGTGCTTTTTGGGTATTAACTCATTCAATCCATTTAGCACACCAGGTTTAACTACTATCTTTGCTTTTTGAGTGAGGAAATTGTTACAGATTGATAAGTAAATACTATGCCATCATACATCTGGTTCATGGTTGGAGCACATTCAAGTCTAGTGAGAAAGCTGTAGAGCCTGTGTCCCTCATGGCCACACTGTGCTGACTCCTCTAGGAATGACCCACGTGGTGCTCTGGACCCAGGTGGGCACTTTGTCTTACATAGCCTTCACTGGCAGCTATCTTAGGTACGTCTCTGTCCCTCTCCAGGGCTCAAGTTCATCCTTTGAGAAGTGAGGCAAGTGTCTCCGGTGAGCTTGAAGACCCTCTGATGTAAAGACTATCATTCATTTCAGAGAGGATGCTGGCATTGTGCTGGATGAACTAGCCCCCCCAACAGTAAAAGCACACCCCTACACCCCTACTCTAGTACTGCCCCATTATTATCACCACTGCTATTTTTACCTGTCAATTAAACACACTTCCTTTGGAGTCAATTGTCCTTGGCCATTTCTTCTTCTGCGGAGGAACCCTGCAGCCTAGAGAGAGGGCAGATCTATCCTTAGAGGCCTCCTAACTTGTCTTGGTTGGGCTGGCTTCCAGAGGGTTTCCACCTGAGGCCCTGGAAAGCACCTGGCCTCTGGGCAGCCCCTCAGCCTCCAGCCCCTCCCTTCCACTCTCTTAGCTTTTCTCTCCTGTCTGTCCTTCTAACCTCTCCACCTTCCCTTGGTCCTGATTTCTTAAACCCAGCAACGCCTTAGAATATCCAATACCTGGGATGCTTAAAACACACATGGTTGAGCATGACCCCAGGCCAGTTAAGTAGGAGTTTGAACAGCACACTCTGGGTAGGGCTATTATATGAACGTTTAGTGTTCACAGGAAATTATCACATGCACTATAGCTAATGATTTCCACGTGAAAACAGTGAGACGATTAGTTTCACCTGAATCACAGACAACCCTGCCTGCTAGGGAGCTAAGCCTGGCCATGAGAGGTAAAGAAGGCCTCTAGGAGTCGTGAAGTCCTTTGAAGACAGAAAGTCTAATTGAACTTGGAAGGTCAGGTGGAGCACGACTCCTGCCTGTCCCCTGCCTTCTCCCAGAACCCCTTGGCTTCTCTGGATGCCCTGCTTCTGGTTAGGATTTAATCCTGAAGGGCCAAGAGAAGGTAAAAACCCCAGACAGCAAGGGCTGGCCATTGCCTTTATTTGGGCTAGGTGACTATGGGAACACTTTCCCTCTCAGTTGAAATTCCA
Source organism: Zapus hudsonius (assembly GCA_004024765.1). Lineage (NCBI taxonomy): Eukaryota > Metazoa > Chordata > Mammalia > Rodentia > Dipodidae > Zapus > Zapus hudsonius. Next base: position 28,295 of record PVHP010011519.1, on the reverse strand, counting down.
TGTCCAGAAGATGTTCTCTAGGCTGCCTCCCTGGCTTGTTAGCCTGCAAACCTACTGCTTCTTACTAATAAAAAGCAACCCCAGGATCTTTGTTTCTTTATGACACCTGGTGAGGAAGGCCCATGACAGGCCGGATGAAGGCTTTGGACTTCCCACCTCCCTGCTGCAGGCCCAGAGTCTCTGTGTTGGTGATTTATTTTTCCACAAGTAAATTAACTTAAGCCAACAATGACAATAAAAATAAGTATGACAGTATGAAAAATTTAAATCAGGAGTCTTCATGGTCTTTGACATACACTCCAGTGACTAAGCTTTTCCCTTGTTGCCCTGGTATTTATGACTTTTGTATCCAAGAATGGGGGAGACAAAGAGGAAAACAAAACAAAACAAAACAAAAGATTTGTAAAAATAAACAGTTTGGGAGACGTTTAAGCACCACTCATTATTTAGGAATAATTTACAGCTTTTACACTTTAGCAGCACAGGTAAGAAGATATGGCATAGACCAGACTGTAAAACTGACAATATTGATGGGCAAACTTTTCATAAAAGTTTGTCAGCCTTGATTTCAAGTTGAAGTCTTAACTAAGTAATCAGAATAATTCAAATTATAAAGGAGAGATTGGATTAGTTTGTTGTTTGTTCAATTATGGGTACCAAAATGATTTGGTGACAAAAATATACGTCACAATGATTACAAAAGAAACAGCTGTGACAGTGTGAATGTTAAACAGGTGTCAGGGAGCAGATTGAAGATCACATGTCAGAGCTGCAAGCTCATAGCTAGGTTAGACGTTTCAAAACAGCTACAGGTTAGCTTGTAGACAGATGATGTCTGCCTCTGCATAAAAGGAAGCTGTAGTTGTTAGAAGCAGCCTGGATTCCTGAAGAACAAGCCCTCTCGATTTCATGGAAGTAAGTCAGCTTTCTATGGACTGGCCATTCCTTCTTATACCCATAGGCATTGTGTTGTGACTATTTTCTTCTTACCAAGTTCAAGAATATGGCAACTGAGACATCTACACATTTCTACTCAGTCATGTCTGTGGTTTGAGAGAGCATAGAGCTCCTCACATAGCCTACTTGAATAATACACTGTGCATCTCTACATGAGTTTTTTTGTATCCTTATCCATCTGACCTTCATACCCCCACAGAGGATGGACCACAACGGAATGGGTGCAGGGAGAGAGGACAAAACAGGATGACACATTGGGAATATGATCAAATTAGAGTGTGTTCCCACATTAAAGTTTTCAGTAAAAATAATTGAAAAATAAAACCAATTTAAAGAGGGCATCATTCATAAAAATGAGGTATTTACACAATTAAAGATCAAAAATATGAAGGTCATTAACAGGATCCTCAAGCACTTATAGGGAACATGAATATCATTATGTGGTTATTTTTACGCTGTGCTTTGGGTTGAACACAGAGGCTTGGTATATGCTACTCTGGCACTATCCCTGAGCACATCCTCAATTTAGGAACAGGAATGTTAGCATCCTAGTTCTGCCTCATGATAGGTGTTTGAACTTCACAAATTACTTATTGTTTCTAAATCTCAGTTCCTTCACATGGGACAAAAGGATAGAAATACCTGACATAAGTTGTTGCTGTAAGAATAAATGAAATGTATATGAAGTGCTCAGTCTAGCACCTGGCAGGTACTTAATACATGGTGGGTGATGGCTATCACTGTTTTAAATTGTGATCTAAAGTTACCAGGTCTCTAAGAACAATGAATCACAAGACTGACAAGGAGGAACATTGTTCCTGGGAAGCTCAGGATTCGTGTAGACTTAGAATTATTTCCCAATTTTATGGTCTCTTGATTTGCTTAACAAAAGAAAAATAAATAAACCAAATCAGTGTGCAGAAATTTATACAGTTATAAATCTTTACTATTATTCCACAATAACATTCATTATGGCTCAGCAAGGAATCCAAATTCTTTACATGGCTAGCTGCTCTAATTTTTTTATATCAATCATATATATATATATATATATATATATATATATATATATATATATATATATATATATATATATATATATATATATATATATAT
>PVHP010011519.1:0-26122 GCA_004024765.1 Zapus hudsonius | reverse complement strand
AAATGGATATACCAGGGAGGTATTGTATTTATCAAGACATATTGCCCAGAAGAATAAGAGAAGACCATTCATGGACACAAAATGTAGCAATCCTGGTAATTTATTTCCATATCAGAACAAATTTACAATGATCCCTGTTTTAGATTAAAATTGAACTATACTGAAATGTAAGAGTCACAATCCTAAACCAAGTGCAACTGGCAAATGAAATTATTAACACCAAGTCTTCTGGGGTCATTTCCCCACAGGTAGTTCCCAGAACTTGCAAGTTACAGCTGAGCCTGAGGTGTTAGATCCTTCCAGCTAGCAGATCAGCTATTCTCTCCTGCCTCAAAGGCTTTCTCTAGTTCCTCTCTAACCAGAATGTAAGTGAAGACAGGAGGAAAGGAAAAGAACAAAGAAGAAAGGTGGGGGAGAAGAAACTGGACAGAAAGCCATGGATCCTATGGTAATCTGATGACCAATTCAGGAAGCAGCACACAGGGCTGATAGTATTGTGTGGCCATGTGTGACTTGAAGGGAAATTAACAGTCGTGTGTGGTCAAGAGTGACACAAAGTTGTTTGATGAGCACCAAGCATTTCTTTACTTTCAATGTCTCTCTCACTGGGTGGAAAAAAATTTAATTCTTGGTTTTTTGTTTGGCATTATTATGCTTTTGTTTTGTGAGTAGTACTTTTAAATTTTTTCTATATGTTAAAGATGTCTTTTGTATGAATATATGTGTGTATGCACATGCATAGGTAGAAAGCATCTCAGAGAAGGATGCTAAATGAACTTCTTGCCACTCCCATTTATCCTTGCCATTCACATTGTCTCCTAAAAACCAGACACTTCTTATTTTTAAGGGAAGCTAGGAAAGACATAAGGATAATATCCTAACAAGGGGACTCAATCAACGACTTGTGCATGCCAGTGAAACATAAGATCTTGAAAGATCTCTAAGAAAAAGCTGTCATCAAATATCACCAAAGTATACAGAAATAAAACAATTTTTTTTCCTCGAGTTCTTATTGTTTGGGTTTCTATTCCTGAATTATTCTCTTTTGTATTCTGCTCTTGGGCAATGCACCTGTACTAACTGAAGTGGTGATTTGTGGATTGAGTTTTAAAACTGAATGTGTATCTGAAAGCTTTCAGAACAAGTAGAATGAAATACTGGGCATATGACCCCCTTCTAAATGCCATGGAAGTGAGCAGCTGAAACTAAAGCATTCAAAAGTTACCTTACAAGAATACTGTGTGGTCACACATTATACCCACACTCCGCACAGGTACACTTCCAGTTACCTGGTGTCTTTAATTTATCATTGTGTAACAATTATACAGCACAGAAATTCTGTAGGAGCATGTTGCACACAATGAAAATATTCCTTAACCCAAATCTCTCCAAAATGCTTTTAGGTTTGAAATATTTTAATGATAATTGGGAACTATTAAAGTATTAAAAGCATGCTTTGGAAAAATGGAGATGAAGCTTTAACTACCTTTATCATTGTGTATACAAAAAGAGCTTTCACTTGATCAAATATTGCCTAATTAGTCATTTTTAAAGTATCTTTAAAAAATTAGAATTGATTTGGTGTTGTTATTATTATTTTTATTATTATTATTACTGGCTTGCTTGTTAATATTATATGCAATTGTAAATGCTATAGGAACAAATTATAAGTATAAAAATTCAAGGAAATATATATGCTTCATGTAACATTAGGAATTTAATAATTGGCTCAGACCATTTGTTATGGATATGAACTTGCAATTTAATTAATCAATTATGCAATTTATAAAGGAATAATTTGGAAAGTGATTTTTAACTATTTTATGTCTGGCTACAATCTCTGCTCTTTTCTATTTCAAAGAGCAAATAATTCAAAACAATGTGAAGCCTGACTTTCTAACGTGAAACCCGAGCAGCACATTGGGGTGATGTTTCTTTAAGACTGCTCCCTAAAGGTTTTGCATATAGAGCAATCTTGTTTCAAATGAAGGAAAATTATCTGCTTATCAAAGAACTACATGACCACATGACACATCAGAGGTTGGTTTTCTCCACTGCTCAAAACCAGACACAATATGCAGACTGTTGACTCAAGTGCCCATAATCAGGCTCTTCCGCACTGTTGAAACAACTTAGTCACTGGTCTCTTCGCTCAGCAAACATTTACTGAGTACCTATTCCTTGCCAGGCAGCGTGCTAAATGTCAGAAATACAGAGACTAATAGAATGTTCTAAGTGCCCAAGGGTGGGGAGAGAGATGAAGTGACTAGAAAACCCACAGGGCCAGGTTTGCATATCTCAACCCAAAATTAACCCTTGAGAAATTAATCAGGAAGTCCAATCTTACCCTTCATCACTATACTGTGGTGGTCTGGAGGAATCTCCAGCCAATTCCATCCCTTTCTTTCATGTTTGAGAAGTAGTAATGAAAGATCATCCCAGCACCCTATGGGTTTATACAGAGCACATCCCATAACATGTTTTGATGGGTCTCTATGGAGTTCTAAGCCTAAACCCAGGCATGATTCTAAAGACACTTGACAATCTGATCCTAACCGTATCTTATAACGAATATCATGACTTCTCTCTTCGCTTATCATTTCCTTCAATCTAAAATAGCTTTCCACATTTAATTATTAGTATGGTATGTATGTTTAATGTTTCATAACATATTTTGAAACACATATTTTGAAACCCTCAAGCTAATGGTGTGATTTGGTTGGGCTTTGGGGACATGATCAGATCTTATGGACACAGGCCTTATGAATAGGATGTGTGTACTAATAAAAAGAGGTCCCAGAGGGATGCCTTATCCTTCCTTGTAAGGATAAAATCAACACAAAGATTCCATGTGTGAAATAACTAGTCTTCCCCAGACATAGCCTGTGCAGAGGCTTTGATCTCAGCCCTCCCAACTTTCAGAAGTGTGAGAAATGAAATGTTGTTTTATGTATTCCCTCAGTTTATGTTGCTTTGTTACTTAAACTTGAATGGCCTAAGATGTATATCAAATAACCTAAGTAGTTTAAACATCTAACGTCAGAGAGAAAATTTCAAGAATGTTTCTTCTTTCTCACCAATCAAACTGTGTTTCTCCGTGTGTGTGTGTGTGTGTGTGTGTGTGTGTGTGTGTGTGTGTGTGTGTGTGAAAAAGCTGCTATCTCTTAATGATTTCTACATTGTGTGATAGTTACTTGCTCATGTGCCTGTCTCTTTGCCTCATAGCTAGGAACAGGGGAAATACAGTCAGTGTGACTCCATATCTACCACTGCGTATTGTATAGAGTTATGCATTTGATAATACACTTCATTTGGAACTGTTCTGTTTCCTTTTCTAGATTGGGTGCTGAAACTCTCCATAGGAAGGTAGAAGAAAGTTCTGCCTACAACTTCCTTGTCTTGCAGACCCTCTTCTCTTGGATCCTGCAAACATTTGCTTTTCCTCGGTGCATCCCAACAGCTTCCCGTTATAGGAGTATCATCAGCCAACCCAATTCTCTCTCTCCTGGTATTTATTCAAGGTCATACAGGGCCCATAACACAGGTGTGAGAATCCAGCCAATGTCATTCAGTGGAGGGTGCTAACTGAAGACTGTATACTCACTTGAAGGTAATCAAGTTATTTTATTTTCTCAATTGCCAAAAATAAAATGATGATGGTCTTCCACTTTCATTGTACAGTTTCAGTACAAAGCAACACACATTTCTGAATATATTCATTTTTCCCTTTCTTGCCATTTTCCCCTCCTTCTTAATGGTTTCCATCTTTATTTTTCAATTCCACATCCTCTAAAACCTTGAGCAAGGTGACTTTCACCTCAAAATTTCTCCCACCACTCCAGAAGGAGCTCATGTTCCCCTACCACTGTATCTTTGCACTAACTCAAGATCCCATTTACTGGAGCTTGCCTCACACTCTCTGTTAGCATATATGAGCCATGCTTGCCCATTCTGTCATTCCTTATTCATCCAGCACAGAATCTTGTCCACATCAATCCTCCCTTTGTTGAAGAAGATACATATCACTGTTGAATTAAACACACATCTCATTTTGTAACCTCCCCTGAGCAAAAGCAACTGGAGCAATTAGCCATAAATCCCAAAAGACAGTTTCTGAAAAGCTAATTGTGGATAAGAGAATTGTACATTTATAAGTATTAAGTAATGGTTCCTCACTCAACTAGATGACCAGAAATAGCACCATGTCTTACCTCTGAGAACACAGGCCCCACACTATTTAGCCTGAGACATGGGCGCCATTACCTGTGTCTCTTTATCTATTTCAAACACTAAGAGAACAGTCACTATAGTTGAAGAAAACAATATTGAACTTATTTATAGTTTCGGAGGGCAGAGAGACAGACTGATGAGCATGCTGTGAAAACTCTAGGAACTTGGCAGCAGCCTGCATTCAGGAATTCCCCCTGCTCTGCATTTTAACACTGCTGTGATGTGCAGACATCACTATTTAATGAAGCTGTGCACAGCTGTGCAAGGAGAGCCAGAGGTGGGCTTTGGCACGTAAGAGCCAGAGGGAAAGCTGGCAGCTCTTGTCCTCAGGAATTTCCCTATCTGTCAAAGCAGCTGTCTTTGTATCTCCCTTCTCTAGACTTAGGAGAGCTGAGGTGCACCCCAAGATGATCATTTTAATAACATAAGTAACTGTGCACAGAAACTGCAGTACAAGGCCTACCCTGAAACTCATCTTTAGCAAGTATATTTTGGTAAGTCCAGGAACCAGAGGTGGACAAACCCAAAAGATAAAATAAGAAATGATCCAGATCTTCAGCTAACACTGTAATGGAAACACTGAGGGAAGCTAAAAAAGAAATCTCTTTGGTTAATATTATAAATTATTTCCTTTAATTAAGTTAGCCCTGCCCTTTCCTATTTTAGCCACAAACATAAGTTTCCACGGCAGCAAGTTGAAAGCTGAGGCACTTTCTTCGGTGTCCTGTGATGCTGAAGATTATAGCTGAGTTCAGAACCCAGCTTGTGATGCAGCGATCCTAGGACCAGAGCAAGTCCCTTCACTGCTTAGTTACATTTTCACTTCCACAACATGGAGATAATATCCAGTCCAAAGGTGTAAAAGGAGTATGTCCTCATCAAATTCATTTAGAAAGGGCCATCGATGAAGGTATATATCCCCCATCTTCCCCTCACTCATACACAGATCTCCGTGACATAACTACGCACTATAAACCTACCAGACTGCCTTTGCGAATAGAGTCCAAGAAGTAGTTGGTAAACTGGGTTGTCATGCAACACATTCTTTGCTGTTAATACTTCAAATATATGATTGTAGTGTATTTCAAATGATGCAAAGCACTTATTAACATATAATCTTCATTTTCAGAATATTACTGCGAAGTATAGCAAGGTAAAATCTGTCCTTCTAGTGAACAAAGATCAGGAGAACAAAGGTAACTTGCAAGACCCACATTGTCAAGGCAGAACTATCGTTCCTGATCTTTGTCCTTCCTTCAGGATGCTCTTCTCCTGTCCCATCTTGCACTCACAGGTGCTTCTCCCAGAGTGTGTCCCCTTCAGTGTTTCAGATCACACAGTAGGGTCATGACCCGTGGAAAGGCTTAGGAAAGAAATCAACTGTGATTCTCCAAGGACACAGAAGTTTTCTTAACTATTCTTTCCATTAAGAAAACCAGATTTGGTGTGGTGCTGTTCCCCTGCACCCCAGCACTGGGGATGCTGAGGCAAGAGGGTGAGGAGTTATCGCAAGGCACTGCCTCCAAAAAAAGGAATGAATGAAAGCATATCAGTAAATATCTCTTCAGGAAGAACAGATTTAAAATAATAAAACTAAGGTTTCAAAATTATACTTCAGCTTAAGATTTTTTATAATGTAAAAAAATAAATGAATAGTGGAAATGTGAGAGATGAAAACTTAATGTTTATTTAACATTTCAAAAGCAAAGTTATAATGAACCCATGAATTAACTTCTTCAAAAAACAGATTATAAGCAAGAAATCATCCTCATGATTTGTTATAAAAGCAAATTTTAAATCATGCCAACCAATTTAAAATAAAATGTAATTTATTTACTATTGTTCATCCAGTTGACATAAATCTAAAATGATATATAAAATCAATATGCTATAATAGAATATATAAATAATATATAAATCATTCAGAAAGCTAATAAATTAAAGTGAAAAAGTAACTACCCAATTTTATGCAGGAAATAATTAGATTATCATAACTTAATTCAGGTATGTTAGATGATTACTTTTTGTAGGAACTGTGAAAAAATAAATTTGTGCCCTACAATTGCTTATTCACAATGCAAAGTTTCCTTACTATTCTACCTCTCTTGGTGCCTCAAACATGGACCAATCTGTGGTAGAAAAGTCTATGAAGTAGAACCATATTGAGGAATTATGGAAAGTGAAAGGTCTCTTTCCTTTGCCTATTGTATTTATCCTAGAAGACACTGTTCATTACAGGTAATAAAATAGTATGTAATTAAGAAGTTAAGTGTTCAGGGGAGGGCTGGAGAGATTGCTCAGTGGTTAAGGCACTTATCTCTAGTGCCTAAGGACCCGGGTTAAATTCCCCCAGTACCCACATAGACCAGATGTACAAGGTGCTGCCTGTGTCTGGATTTCCTCTCTCTCTCTCTCTCTCTCTCTCTCTCTCTCTCTCTCTCTCTCTCTCTCTCTGTATGTATCTCTCTGCTTGCAAATAAATAAATAAATTGTAAAAAAAGTTTTTAAAAAAGTCAAAAGAATGATCATAAGTATTCTTGTACTTACCTTCTCATTGCTGGGATAAAGTACCTGACCAATAATAGCTGATGGGAGGACAGTTAAAAAAAAAAAAGAAAGAAAGAAAGAAAAAAAGTGTTCAGGGAGGCTATGTTCCTGAATCATCCACTAAAATGCATTGATACATTTTTTTCTATCACATGTTCAATTTTGATAAATTAATGTATGGGTCTTCATATTAGCAACACTAATAACTCTAGCATACTGTGTCTCAGGATAAGCCATTTGTGCACCTCTCACTCAGGAAACCATATTTATCTCTACAAGAGAAGAAATAACTAACCAAACTGAATGCTGTTGTCTGCCATCAGAGTCTAGTTTTTAGAATAAAATATAACAATGTATGAGCCAAAAATCAGATTCTAGCCAACAAACAATGGAGGAAATGAAAAGCTAGACTATGGTTTCTTACATATTTTTGTTCAAAATAACAGGTTGTTTTCCTGAATGGAATATATTTCTCATGACAACAACAATTGGCAGGAAACAATGTTTGCTATAACTAGTTCCAAATGTGATGTGAGAAGATAGCTTATATAGTTATTTGAAATCAATGTTGGCGAACACTTTTATACGCTAGATATTTTCAAGACTGCTTGAAGACAAGTTTTCAATCTACTGATCCAGATCAGGAAAGTAATGTATTAGCCCAAGAAAATAAAGAGGAAAGGAAAATAAAGAGAGAGGGAGGAAGGGAGGAGGGAGGGAGGGAGGAAGGAGGGAAGAAGTGAAGAGGGAGGGAGGAAGGGAAGAAAGAAGCAATAGATGTTTCTGAATAGAATGTGCAATGAAACAAAATGTGTCGAACTGGATCCCATTGTAAGTATTACAGGTAAGTGCTTTACTATGAAATTCTGGTGCTTATTGATATAGATACAGATATCTGTGTGTCTTGATTATTTTTTCTTTATAGTATGCATATAAAATAAACACCATCTTTATTATAACTAATTATAACAAATACTTTAAGGGTGCACTAAAGAATTTTTAAGGTTCACTTATAACTTAAAGTAACTTTATAGAAGTCAACTTTTTCTTTGTTTTGTTTTCATAAATGGGGAAGTTAATGTTTATGTTTTTATTTTTTTCCTGTATGTCTTTTCTCTTTTTTATCTCTATTATGAATAAGTATATACATTGTATGAGCAAATCTTGTGAAGGTGTCCCCATTTCCCTACTCTCTGTACCCTACCCACTGGGGTACTTCCTCAGTGTGCATACTGGATCTATCCATAGGTTAGGGATTTATGAACTGCACCAGAAGTCAACTTTTTTAAAAATTTATTGTCTATAATGAGTTACATTATTTAATGGGCAAACAATGAGTTGTTATCCCCAATTCCCCTATCACCCCTCCACTATTTCTCCAACCAACTTTTTAAATTATTAATATAAGCTCTAAATTTTCCTTACTGATTTTAAATTTAGTATACTAAGAGTTTTAATGTTTGTTTTAATATGAATATTCATGTTATTGTGTTTTTAAATATATTTCTTATGATTTCATCTAATTTATGTTTAGTAAATTGTTATGAATTATATAAAAGAGTAAAATTTTAATTATGCCATTGCCATAAACATATTCTTACCCTCCGACAAGGTAAGCCTGTCTGAGACGATTTCCAAAAGTAAAATTTTACAACAAAATATACAAAGGTATGTAGGTAGTGATTATAGATGTGTTAATAACATCAAAAACTATATAACTCACATCAACTTGACATCAAAAATTGATTTTAAAAAGTTGGTTTAACATATCCCAGTAAATATTCACGATGCATTATTAGATGTAATGAATAAAATGATCACCCTGGCAAATTCAGAAAAAATATGTATATGATGAATTTAGGTAATGCAACTTTATCTATCTATGACTATAGATATATAAGTGCTATAAACATCTAGCTAGATTTTGGAAGGAAACGGGAAAATAGAAATGTCCAATTTGATGAAATAATAAACATATTTAAAAACATCCTTCTAGAAGGTATTAAAAGTGCTATTAAACGTGATGTCCCTAAAATACAACCAATGTTCATTGCAATTATCAGCAAATTAAAATGATTAATGTGCATATGTACACTAAATTTGTGTGAAGGAACCAGTGAAAGCATAACTTTTAAGAATCCCACCTACATAAAAAGAGAGTTAACAAGAGGATCTTCTTGCACATGAGAGAAATTATGAAAAATGCTAAGGATCATTTCTTCGGGATAGGAGGAAACTATGTGGGTTCTCCATTGGTATATCAGGAGTCTGGAGTCAGAACTATCTGGAATTAGGCAACATTATAAATCTGTCATTATAAATCTGTCTGGTCCTATTCTTTCAAAGCTGATGATAATATATTTCTTTGGTCCCCAGGCTTTGCTTTCCACCATGTTTATTTTCCCTCTAGCTAATTCTGAGGATTTATAGGAGCAGAATAGATAAATGCCCCAGAATCATATATATGGCTAAATGCCACAAGATGCTGAGAACCGACAGGCAGAAGATTGGAAGAGTCTGGGGAATGTGAGAAAAACCAGTATTTCTAGACAGATGTGATGTCAAACTGCCTCCTGAGAATTTATCCTTGTATCCTCTGACCAGGTCTGCTCCTAGCCCCGTCAGAAAAGTCCTTACCCTCTTCAGCAGCATCACACAAGAGAGAAAAACCTGGCTACCTCTTGTAAACTCCTAACCCCCTATCCCATGGACTGATCCAGTGTGCCCACCAAGGAGGGCCCCCAGTGGGTTGGGGACAGAGAGAAGGGAAATGAGGGTACCATCTCAAGACTTGCTCATACAATGTATCTAATTATTGACAATAAATATGAAAAGAAAATAAAAGCCCTTTCTCCTGTCCCTCCCTCAACCTGGCCCCTTGCATCCTCCCTCCCCCTCGCAGCAGATAGAAGTGGACAATGCAGAGAATCACAGTTGCTCTAGGACTAGTTCTTGAGCCTAAAGCACACTTCCCATCATCCTTTCCAGAGCTCAGGGAGCAGTGTAGCATATATGGTGGAAGAACCAAATGTGAGAGCTGGAGGGTGGGGAGGAGCACCTCGGCACTCTGTTGTTTAGATTTGAGAAGGTCACCACACTCCTGAAATCCCACCAGATACAGTTACCTACATATTAAGGAGTCCCTCATCATTTTTTATAGAGAGGGGAGGGACCTGGGAGGCCACTTCCCTCTCTGGTTGGGTAAAGGGACTCATTCTCTTACAAGGCCACTAAGAAGAGATGAGAAGAAGGAGTTCAGTAAGACTGAGAGAAATAAGAGAGTACCTTATATTGGGTACATATGATCAAAATCTAAGTCATAAGTATAAAATATGAAAGTCCATTAAGGGCTGGAGAGATGGCTCAAAAGTTAAGGTGCTTGCCTGAAGAGCCTAAAGGCCAAGTTAGATTCCCCAGCACCCATGTAAAGCCAGAGGTACAAAGTGGCAGGTGCATCTGGAGTTCATTTGTAGTGGTTGGTAGACCTGGCATGCCCATTCTCTCTCTCTCTTTCTCTCTCCCTCTCACTCTCTGCTTGCAAATAATAAATGCATAAATATCTTTTAAAGTCTTGTATTAACTAGCATTTGTTTATTAAGGGTCCACTGGTAGGGAAACTCTGGCTCAAAGTTCTCAGGCTAGTGCCTGCTATTGTAGCTTCTTCAAGCTTTTTGATGCAAGTTTTACTTTTGTGGACAAAATTAAGTGCTGGGTTACAAAAAGAAGTCAGGTTACAATGGCAAGCTATTTTTGTTAATGTTCATAAATCATTTTTTTTTTGCCAAGAAATGTTTATCATCGTTTTCATGCTCTGTGTTTATTGTATGTGGAAAGAAGGTGGGAACTGAATAAAGGAGCATTTCTGAGATATTACAATTTAATGTGAGTCATTCTCCATGTCTAGCATGCAGTTCTGGACAAGGTGAGAAGCCTATGCCTTGAGAGACATTGTCTAGATGAGCAGTGCAGGTCAATCTCAGCCCTGAAATGTCACCGTTTTTGTTAAAGGACTGCTTCATTAATTCATAGAATACAAGTATTTATTCTGAATATGAACAATGTATGACAGCTACACTCCCCTTCCAGATCTGAACTATTTGTGCTCTAAAGAAATTTTTACAGATGTTTGGATAATCTAATAATAGCTTCCAATACCGGAGTTTTTTTCATTCTAAACATCTTGAAAGCAACATATTCTTTTCGATTCTCCAAATACAATAGTGTATATTATAACAAACAGGTTTCCACATGTTATAGGTTCTGATTTAACATGGGAGGCGTGCTATCACTAGATAAGAGCCGCACAGCTCATGCATCCTCATGGCAAGTGTTACATCTCACCAAACTCAAATGAGGGAAAAACAATCAATTATTTCATCAGCAAAAGAAAGAAAGAAAGAAAGAAAGAAAGAAAGAAAGAAAGAAAGAAAGAAAGAAAGAAAGAAAGAAAGAAAGAAAGAAAGAAAGAAAGACCTAAGTCAGTCAGCCATTCGTGTGAGATCTTATTATTTATTCAATAAGAATATCTTGGAAATCTACATGTATGCTGAATTGTTTCTAATCATTTCTATGCTAGTAACCTCATGATTAATCTTTAAATTCCTGTGGGAAAGTTGGGTGAAGGGTTATGACTTAGAATTGACATTTAATCAACTACTCCCATGCTTAAGACAAATCTCTGGAAAGCAGCAAAAATGTTACCAGTGCAAAGACTACCCCAGACTTATTAAATCAATATAACTGGGGTTTGGGTCAGGTCATCAACAACCTTCCTACACAATTCAATTATGTAGCCAGGAGTCAAATGCTTCCAGGTTCACAGGCTACTAAAGGGCAACGGAGCTTTGGAAATAATTGTGTCCATTTCTTTCTCATCTGTTATCTGTCATCATTGTGACCAGAAGCTGGGCTGTTTCCAAAGTCAATTTCATTGGAAGTAGCAGCTCAGAAGGCAGAAGGAAGACAGAACTGTAGATCAATTGACTCTCTCCATTCCGTCATGAGTCCAGTGCCCACATGGCCACATTTCTACATTCAAGGATCAGTGTCAGAGGTAAGAGAAAGGACTTGGTTTCTATGTCTCCTCTCTCTGATTTCCAACTGTGAATGGATAGGTCTGCATCAGCAGAAATAAGTAATCCACTTAAAATAGTGAAGTCACTCTCGTCCTCATTTCTCTGTCACAAATTAGTATTTCAAAATATGGGATAAATTTATAAAATAAATTGGGCTTTTTGTGCAATATTAATTATTGTATACTCACTAGAAGTAATGCCCTTAATAGCTATCAAGACAGCGTACTTGAAAGTCTGTTTGACTTGAGTTGGTCTGAAGGTTGAGGTTAGGCTGCTTAGCAAATCTGTTTGGTTTCATACCTTCTGCTTTTCCTTCCTCAAACTACTGAAAGCTCAGGTGTTTATTTTATCTTGATCTTCCCTCCCTCCCTCCCTTCCTTCCCTCCTTCCTTCATTCCTTGCTTCCTTTCAACTTCCTTTTTTTATTAGCTATTGGGTGTTGAAGCCACAGGACTGCATCTCCTATGCACATGCTCTACCTTGCACATGCTTCATCCCAGCCCTGAATTCTTTTACTAAGATGAGTTCTAATATTATAAAATCTCTGAACAAGGGACCCACAGCCATAGCCATTCAATCAACAAAGGATAAGCCAGTGAGACAGAAACCAACGAATCTCGACACAAAAACCCCTAAGCTCACAACACTAAAGCAGTCTCAATACTCACCCACCACGACTCAGGGAACTGAGTGGAAGAGGGGGCAGAAAGATTGTGAGAGGCGTGGTGGGGGAGAATATCAGAGACTTGGCAACCCTCAGTAACAACATACTTGGGTCATGAGAACCCAGCTGAAGACTGAGCTATCCATGGTCCCCTACCACAAAGACTGATACAGATGGCCCAAGGAGGAGGATATCCAGCTGACTGGGGATGGGGAAGGGGGCAACGGGGAATTGGGGATAACAACTCATGGTTGGCCCACTAAACAATGTAACTCATTATGGACAATAAAGAAAAAAAAAAGAAAGTAAGATAACAAAACTTCTTTTTGTTGATTGTAGCTCAAAGTCACTTACCTCATACTATAAGCTAAACACCATACATTATCTGATTTAACCATATCTTCTTTAACATTTCCATTAATCCTATAATATTTTTCCTATGAGGAAATCAACACTGAAGGACACTTCTCGTAAAAGATGCTGAGACAATAGATAGCTCATCCTCACAAAACTCTGAGCACTTGACTCTACCTGGCAAGGGTTCCCAAAAATCTGGGACAATGTAAAACTCATGTTGTCAAACACTAAATAAACATGTTAATGATAGTATTGTGTGAGATAATATCTGGACAATACTTGAGGAATTTCATACATCTGAGTAAACATAAGTTCTAAGTCACAATATTTTACAATATTTGCTAAAGTAGATTTCCCATCTATATCCTTCCTCTCAAGAAGAAAGAAGTGATTCATCACCACTAAGAACTATGCTAGTAACCTCATGATCAATCTTTAAATTCCTGTGGGAAAGTTGGGTGAAGGTTTATGACTGAGAATTGACATTTATTCAAATATCTCCATGCTTAGGACAATCATCAAGTAGAAATATAGTATATAGACTGAATAAAACTAAGTTCAGTGAACTTATATAACTTACTTCTAGCCACCTGGTAAATACTGCAGGTAGACCTGGGATCAAAAAACATTTTATTTAAAATATGTTTGCCTAGTTCTGCCTCATTGGCTGGATTTCTTAGAATTTATAAAACCCAAGGATGAGGGACTTTATCCTCTATATTCATTTTTGACTTATCCAAACCTCCTTTGCAGCACTCTACTTGCCCAAAATTTGTTAAATTCTAAAGAAACAAAATTCAGTGAAAGTTCCAGAAGTGAGTTGAAAAGAATATAGAGCAACTACTGTTAATTTAATCATTGAATCATACTTCATGTCGGTTTTGTGTGGAACTCTCTCCTAGGCCTGGAGTGAACAGAGATTTTTAGAAGAAACAAAACAATGTCTTTGTTTCTTAAACTCGGGGGGAGACAGACTATGGTCAAGCCCAGTAAATTGCCATCATGGAGCTGTGACAAATGCATGAAGAATAGAGGGGACAATGACAGCATGTATTAAGGGGCCTACAACTCATATCAAAGTATGTTTCCCTAAGATAGTGACATTTAAACTGCGCTCTGAACAATAGGTAGATGTTATCTGAGTGTTAAGCTGTCTAGGAAGCCAGGAAAATGACTTTGTAAGCTCTGGGTGGCTTTACAAAGAAAGCAGTGGAAATTGAGGGTTGTAAAGGTAATTCAATATTAGGTAAACCAGAAGAAAAAGAACATCCTTTGATGAAGAATAACACAAAGCAATCTGCCCTTTACAACTTACCCTGTTAAGAGGGAGCAGAGACACTGCATAGAGATACCCTTGTATGCAGAAATATGTGCACTCTCTTCTGCTTTAGCATATGTACAATGCTCTTATACATCGTCTGTCACCATTACAGCATTCATCACTCAGTCTACTATAGAATACAGTGAAACGTGAGTAAAATGTGGCTGATAAGTAAAATGAGATTTTTCTGTAGGCTGGTAGCCCACATGCAACCTATTGTTCTTTAGCACAGGTACCTGTAAAGTGCCTTCAACTCAGATTGAAAGTCCAATAAGTGATGAGGTCCTAGTCAGTGAGTGAGATTTCTCTCAGCTAGTGTGAAGCTCTCCAGTCATTTGTGGTCCATCCATCCAAGGCCACTGTGAAGTTGCATGAATTCTAGACTGGTGTGTAAGGGACTTGTGTCTTGGTCTCAGTTCTCCCAACCACTCATCATATGATTCTAGATAAGTCATAGACACTTAATGAGCTTCTGGTACCTTCTTGAAAGGTTATTGTTCTGAGTGCCTACATGGAACACTGGGCATGCATGACCAAAGCATGGAATGTTGGCGTACCTCTGACCCTTCTCTGTCTTAGGACATACAAAATGAATTAAAAAAAAACATTTCATTTAAAATCTTACATCTTTTGTGTTTCACTTCTTTCACTCACACTGGAAGCTACTCACCTTTTAGTTTTCACGTGGGCAGAGTTTGGAATAAAACCCAGTGAACTGGGTTTATGAACACTAATGACGTTCAAGGCAGCTCTGATCTCAGGTCTGCCTGCAGCACTTACCAGATGGCTAGAAGTAAGTTACATCAGTTCACTGAACTTAGTTTTAGTCCATATATATATATATATATATATATATATATATATATATATATATATATATATATATATATACACATTTCCATTTATATACTATAGATATATAGAAACAAACATACATACATAAACTATATAGATGGAATAAATGAGCGAAGGCATGTTGTTAATGATGTAATATATTCATTTCTTGCTTTTTTACACAAGCATTGTTTTCAATAATATCAATAACATTTTGAGATAATATCTCAGGCACTTTAGAGAAGAGAGAAAGGACATTGGAAATGTTTATTAAGTTTTTAGCGATCAATTTAGATGACAGAGCTACCACTCAGATCCAAGTCCAGTTTTTCGCTCTGCTCATTCTTGCTTCATTTTGGAACAGCAGCTATGTCTGCCTGTGCCTGCTCACCCTACCTTTCCCTTCACTTCTTTCCTGGGGTATCTGCCCTTCCCATCACACCCTTGGCTGGTAGCCTTGAGACCCAGGCAGAGAAGAAAGCTCTGTGGAATGCACAGTCAGATTTATACTTATCTTCTGAATGAAGAAAGAATTTCAGGCCTTGGGGAAGAGCTGACTTACCAATCAAAGTCTTTCTCTGCAAGTCAAGAAACAAAGGAGAGATAATCTATGACAGCAGGTAAAGAGCTCCTAATGCCCCAAAGTTCCAGAGAGGCCCTGAAGGGTTTCCAACCTGAATCATTTTGACTTAGAAGGAAGTTGCTTTCAAATCATCCTTTGGAAAGTTGAGATTCATTTAAAAAATATTCGGTGCAGTTTCAGTCTGATGTGTCACATTTGGTTAAGACCTTTTATTCCCTGAGGGAAGCTTTAAAAATAACCATCCTGCTGGAAACTCGGTGGCTAAACCACTAATGCAATTCAAGAACCAAGACCCCTAAAAGCAGCCCCAGGAGTGAAGCGCAGCCTCCAGTTCCCAGTGCAGGAGTTGTTTGCTGATCCAAATGATGCAGGGTGTCTCCTGCCCTGTGAAACAAGGCATTACACTCAGGAATGACACGCTTGCATGTGGTATTCACCTCCCTGGGAAAATAAAGACACGGGCAAAAGGTAGACATCAAAGCGGTACTTCAGATTCAAGAACCTGTTCAACTGACCTTGCTAAAAACAACTCTGTGCCAGGCATCGACACCTCTGCTTTCACAAAACAGGACAGTATATGATCAGGAGCAAGCCGCCCAGGCCACTGAACCTGGAAGTAGAGGGGTCAGCACAACATGGGCAAGTTCAAGTCCAGTCTACTCTCCAATGGCGTGGGACTTTGAGAAGCTTTGTTTTTGTTTTCTATGAGAATAAATATCTCCCAAATTGTTACAATTTTGCACTCCCTCCCAGTTCTTGTTCAGATTGAAAATTACATGGGACCCACTGCAAATCATGTCTCACAAACTCTTATCTCTAAACTTCCCAAAGGGGTTTCCAGTATTCCTTGGGACTTTCCTCTGATCTCTTATTCATTCTGGGTATCCTCACCTAAATTTCTATTCTAATCTTTTTCTGTATATTGTGAACCTTTGGAATCCTCGGGAGGAGTTTGCATAGCCTTCACACACTTAGAGGAACAGAAAATGTCATTAAAATCCCTTGGGTGTATATAGCTATTGAACGCAGACTGGACTGTCATCTCTAGAATGATAGCATTGACTTATTCTGTGACTCTTCAAAATACATTCATAGGCAACTGATTATTTAGTACTCACTCACATTAACTATGAAGCAAATATAATTTGTCTTCACCTGTTACCAGTATAGAAAACTGTTCTAGAGAGTTTTTAAAACAGCTGCTGATAAGTTGGTATCAGGAAAAAGGGGAAAAAAATCATATAGTCTAATCTCAAGAGCCTTTATTATTCAAGCCCCTTCATCAGGAATGGTGAGAAGATAATAGTCCCAGATTTCATTAGGTACAATTGACTGTTAAAAGTAAACATAATTCACAGACCTGGTCCCAGTCACCGGTTCCTTCACTCACTGAGCTGTTGACCAAAGTGACCCATAAGGTTCCAAAAACAAGACAGAATTCTGTCAAAGCCCTTGAATGCCCTCCCCAGGCCTGAGGCAAAACCCTGTAGCTGAAGAAACCACAGAATGCCATTGATCAGCATCCAGAGACCCTCCAAGATCCAGAATGGTAACCAGCCCCCAGGTGGTAATCAGTGTATTGCTGGAAGGCACTGCACAAGCTGCCACGGGAAGTTGATCAAAGACAGCTGGAGTAAACAGAGACCACTGGCATGAAACACAGTCTGCGGCCATGAATAGTCTGACCATACCTCCTACTGGGAGAGAACAGCGAACCAAGAAAGGAGCACTCGTGCAATGGAGGAGCCTGGGCCTGGGGGAGACAATCAACAACTATTAAATTCGGCCAAATATTCCACTCAGTGAGGGGGAACCCTTGATTGGAACTGGGGATTCAGGGCGATATGCACCGGATCTTTTACTCTTGGGCTCCCAAGAAAAGATGCACTATGCGAACGACTGATGGGGAGGCTTCTAAAAATAGAATCTAGGTAATCCAGAATGGTGTATATTTGTTAACCTATACTGATCTTACTCTCTGATGGAGAATGTGTTTGCATTTTTCAGGATGCAGTGAGAGAGCTATGGCCCATCTAATCCTACCAATCGACCGTAGGCAGATAGCTGAGATCCTGGCAAGAGATGAGCCACCACAGCCATATTGTGGAGGATCCATATGGAACCCTGTAGAGAATGATGGGATGAACAAGGGACCCATAGTCACAGCCATTCAATCAACACAGAATAAGCCAGGGGACAGAAACCAACAATTTTTGACACAAAGCCCCCTAAGCGCACAACATTAAAGCAGCCTTAATACTCACCCACCACATTCACCCACCAAGACTCAGGGAACTGAGCGGAAGAGGGGGTGGAAAGATTGTGAGAGCCATGGTGGGGGAGACTATCCAGAGGCATGGCACCCCTCAATAACAACACACTTGGGCCAGGAGAACTAGGCTGAGTACTAGGCTATCCATGGTCCCCTGCCAAAAGGACTGAACCAGACGACCCACGGAGGAGGATATCCAGCTGATTGGGGATGGGGAGGGGGGACATTGGGGAATTGGGAATAATAACTCACTGTTTGCCCACTAAATAATGTAACTCATTGTGGACAATAAATATATATTAAAAAAATAAAATAAAATAAAAAATAAACATAATTCAAATCTCTCATTTAATTTATTTTTGTTTTAGAAATCTTGGAAGCCCATATTAATTAGTCCTTCTGAAAGCATTGCCTAAGGCGTTCTGGTTCTGCTAGGTCTGGCTAATCTGCTTGATCTTCATATGTTGGTGTGATTGGTTTAGGTACTACAGCCCCTGGCTCCTTATGTTCCATCCTCATAATCACAGCTCAAATCATCCCTAGAAAGTTTAAAGGATGTCACAGGACTCATTGTCTAACCTGAAGATTCAAGGACCAGAACTTCCAGACAGTTCTTTCCAGTTCTCTGTACATTGCCTTCTGCCAGAGCGCATCAGTACTAAGATAAATGAACACTTTACCTGATCACACCAAGAGACATGGACATTTTACTGTGCTGTGGTTGCCTATGCAGCCAGGCCCATGAATCCTGCTCTTGAATGACAATGCCACCTTCTAGCATGGCATTAACTCTCCACTGACCTATCTTATATTGGAGTGTATGCATTTGCACTTGGGACACGCCATGTGACTTACTGCCCCTTTCCATTTCTTAACTGTTGTTCCGGGAGCAGGGCTACAGTGAGAACCGAGGAGAGGGTAGAGAAGGAATGCAGGCTGCCTCTCGGTGATGTATGATGCAGCTTGGGTTGAGTTGCATCTCCAAAGAATGACATCATGTTTTTATAATGCCTGAGTCACATCACATGTGGCCATGTTAGAAAACCCTGCTGCTCCCTCAGCACAGCTCTACCCTGCTGGTGCTATTTAACTACCTCAATTAGAAAAATCAAGGGGATTGTCTTTAGGAGCCTCTGGGAAGGCATTTCACCTCCAGCCATGTTGATCCGCCTTTTGTCAGGCTCACTCCAGACACTTCAAATGTCCAACATAGATTAAGCAGCTCAGGCCTCTAAAACGTACAAGGGATTTATCCCTCTCAGTGCTGTAGACAAGCTTCTCCCATGCCAGACAGCAGCAGACACAGCCCCTACTGTTTCTAAAACAAGATACGGCCAAAGGACTTTTCTTAAAGGATAAAATCCGAGAGAGTGAACATGTGTGCAAAGAATTATAACTAATTCTTAATTACTCAGTTAATATTAAGAACTAAATGTGAAGATTTGTTTCATACTCTGTCTTTTAAGTCAAGGGAAGAATTAATTCAAATTCACGATAGTATCGGATGTGATTTTCAACAAACTCAATGTTGGTATGTATAGAGCTATGTCAGAATATCTATATTGTTAGTTTTATAAACTCTAGGAGATACAAATGTATATACATATGTCCATTATACAAAGATATCAAGTGAATGTTCACAAAGTATTGGCAGATTTTACTTTCCTAATGAATCATTCTTTTGTTTTAATTATTGCTTTGAAGAGAGAGAGCAGTTGACAAGAGAATGTGATACTGAAGGTACTTGTATCCAAATGCAATGCCTTAATGTCATACTAATCCAGGCTCTAGGGGCCTATCTAACCCCAACACACACAAAAATTAAAATTTATCTACATTGTACTCCAACCTCATGTGTACTAAGGATAGTGTTCTACCCTTTCAGTTTATGTGCCAATCTCCATGTCTGAACTTCTCATTTGGAGTGGTAATTCAAATTTCATATGTAAAGGTTAATAAAGTTTTCTTTTTTTTTTAAATCAGGTAGCAAGCTACCACATAAAAGGTAGAGAATTTCACATGAAGAATCCTGACTTTTGAGTCAGGAGAAAAGAGCTTAAATTATTTGTTAGTTTTGTGAACTAAGGCAGAATTTCAAATTGTGCCTAAGGTCCTTCCTCAGCAAAATCAAGATACTAAAAGCAAGTTCATGGGGCTATTATGCCTTAAAATGAGTAGCGAGTGTGTATGCTTTTGCCAGAGGAGATCTTACTATTCCAGTTGGAGAAAAGAATAGACAGGAAAACTAGTCTTTCATCTTCAAAGCCCTGTGTGAGTAGGACCCATGCTGGTCATTTCTTCACTAGGTGTCAACCATGGTCAGTAGTTGTTAGGCTTAATATAACTGCTATTGTTTGTGTTAGTCACACTTTCCCTTGTAATAAAGTACCTGGCATAAACAACTTAAGGGAGGAAAGAATTATTTGGGCTCACAGTTTCTGGGGAAGCAGTCCATCATGGTGGGGAGAGCATCATAGAACAGAGTAGTTCACACACATTGGCCAGGAAGCAACAAGAGAAATGCCATGGCTAGTGGACTTTCTCCTTTATCCCTCTGTATTGCATGTGAGGTCACGGTCTAGGGCTGGTGCTACTCACCAGGACAGACCTTCCTGCTTTAGTCAACCCTCTCTGGAAATGTCTTCATACATACACAGAGAGGTGAGCTTTCCTTCTAAGCATTTCTCATCTATTGAAGTTGCCAATCAAATTAACTCATCACAGTGTCTGCCATTCCTTTTTATTCCAATAGGCTTCATGTGAGAAATGTGTCATAGATATCATTCTATATCTTTTATAATACTATACTACCCTACCACAAAAAATCAATGTAAGTTTTTTAAATGTTCTGTAAAAATTATCTTAAGTAGTAATTTAAATGAAATAAAACCATAGACCTTTATCGTCATGTGAAAAATGATTTACTAAAAAGTATAGAGCTATGCGCAATAATATATAATTTTCTACATGCTGATTTTCTTCTAAGAATATAACATGAATTATTTATTTCTTAAAAAGTAGGTTTGCTCATTATCATATTTACAGACAAGGCAAATGAAAGATTGATCAGTACATGCTAATTAGAAAGCAAAGCTGGTTTGTAAATTTAGGAATTTAGTTTTAGAGAGCAATTTATATCTACTATGTCCCTTTCTGAGGTCTAATCCATACTCTCTCAAAGGAAGAAACTCCCCCCTTGTACCTAAGGTTACAGGTATACACCACCATGCCTGGCTAGTCTTTTTCTATTCTTACTGCCTATTTTGACCCTGCTGAGTTGGAAATGACATCATTGTCCCTTATAAATTAAAATTACACTTCAATATTAAGCTGATATTAAAATTGATTAAAATATTAAAAATGAAAAGGAGAGGAGGAGGAATAAGAGATGATGAGAAGTAAATTAAAATAATAGTGGAAGAAAAGGAAAGGAAGAAACGAACAGAACAGAGAGGGAAGGGGAAAATACAAACGAAAGAAAGGAAAGCCCATGGGCACATAAACTGAAAATAAGATCCAGAAGGATTTCAAAAGTACTTTGCATCAGTAGGAGTCCCTCAAGAAAGTCTTCTAAATGGTGCACTGGTGTATGGAAATTAACTCAGCCAAGTGTATTAGCCAGTGACATTAGTATCTTATCACAGTTGTATTCAATGAATAATGAGTTTTATAAATAGTGTTTTCAAGGTAAGGTCATAGTTACTTTTAAAGACGACAGACCCCAATAACACAAGTGGTTCACTGTGCCAGGAAGTGAAGGTTAACAATCCAGTGTTTTATTCCAAGCTTTAACAAGCTTGGTCTTGAGCAGCTCACTGTTACCCGTTGAATGTGAGTGTCTCTGGCAAAGTGATTTGATCTGATAATTATTCAAATGGTTCAGGTTAGTTCTATTAGACACCCAATTAAGAAACTGGCTTGTTTATATAGTAAATAACAATAAAGGTCCAAAGTACAATAATAGCAGAACAAAGGAGAAAACTTTAAACAGGATATTTCTGGTGTTGTAAACACCAGAGAATTGCAATACTGACTCAGGTGCCTCAAATGGGAATCATGAAGCTTAAAGAAGGAAAGGCATTCTTTAAAATACAATTGGAAATGTGTGGCAATAATTCTGATTTCTCCCACATAGGGAGAGGGGTGCTGTTGGTGTCTAGCACAGAGAGGCCAGAGACACTCATTACCATCTGACAGCTCACAGAAATGACTGTCCAGATCCAAACACAATTTCCAAAGTTGAGACACAGATGTGAAATGGTATACTACTGAATATACTGTGACGAATTTCAATCACTTTGGATCTTGCTTGTCATGATGGAAGTTCACACAGTGATATCTCCAGCTAATTCTTTTATTATATAACATTCAAGAATAGAGTTCAGGTAAAGGACAGGGTGGGGGGTTTCAGATACAGCTCAGTGATAGAGGGCTTGCCCAGAAAGTATTAAGTCCTTGGTCCTCTCCCCAGCATCCCTGATAAAGTCCCGCCAAAACAAGCATCTTCAAAAGATAAACTGTGAAATGTTGAAACAGGTTAGGAGCAAGGTAGCCTGTTTTTCTGGAAGGTAGTTAGCTAGAAACTGGCCCACAGAAACATGGACAGAATGTTTCCTGCTCTGGCAGGACTAGAACCTGTGCCTGATCCAGTGTCATCCAAGATGCCTGCAAGAAATAAGCCCTCAGCACTAGCCTCCTGCTCCTTTTCTCTTCTTAGCCAACCTGTGGGCTGTCCCTTGCAGAGTCAGCTCTTGAGTCCACCCACCCATCAGGTCTCTCCTTTGCACACCTGAGTCTAATGATGGACACTCACCCTCATTGGATGATTGATCTAAATAAAAGGGCCTGACAAATATGTAAATTTCTTGGTTCTTGGCTCTTGGTGCAATTAGTTTTCTTGACTGTTGGCCCCTTGGTAAGCTCTTTCCTTAAGTGAGGGGAATAGTCTTGGTTTCTTCTCCACCTTCCCAGTCAGACAACCATGCCTGGTATTGTTTTTTGTTTGTTTGATTTTGTTTTTTGTTTTGGTTTGTTTTGCTCTATCCCAGGCTGACCTAGAATTCACTGTGTAGTATCAAGGTGGTCTCAAACTCATAGTGCTCTTCCTATTTCTGCTTCCCAAATTCTGGAATTAAAAGCCTGCACCACCACACCTGCCCACCAACCCAAACTTACGTCTAGGATTTTTATGGGGATTCTTGGGATTTGAAAAGGTTCACATGCTTGTGCAGAAGGTACTTTACCCACTGAACCATTTCCCTGGGCTCCTGAAATTCTTCATTAAATAATGAGTATAGTTTTAAGAAGAATGTACTAAAATTAAAATCTTCACATTGTTAGATGTCTTATAAGTGATCTTGTCATCTCTCCCCCCCTCCTTATATAGACATAATGGAGGCCTGGAAGAGCGATATAATTTTACTGTGATCTTTACAGTGTACATATTTATATACACATTAGATGAATTTTTGCATGCATAGGATCCACAACTACCTAGAAATTCATTAAAGAACCCCAAATTCTTTAGGTAATGGCAGAACAGACTATCATTACCTACATGTATAACCTCAATCAAGTTGGCTGCCTGGAGGTTTGATTTATGGAGCCTGTTTTCTCTGTCTGGTTATTGCTTGTTTCTGTAATGTAAGCAGAGCTAAATTCAAGATCATCTGGAAGTGCCTTTTAGCTTGAAAGTTTTGAGATTCTTAATTCAGAGAAAAGAAAGGTGGGAAAGGAAATATCTATCTCCTTGGTAAGCCACTGGGACTAGATTACCTGCTCTAAGCAGAAACAGGAGCTCTCACAATACACATGGAGAAGACAACCTAGAGCTCCTGACTACGTCCAAGGGTGCGGTGGAGAGAATGAATGGTGCAGCATGGGGACATCAGATGAGGCCATTGGTTATAAGCTTTGAAGGCTTGAACCTTATCAGCAATCCCATCTCTTTTTCAGTGAGGCACAGATAAGGTCTCAGAGGGTTCCGAGGGAATGCAGCAGGAAGCAGCTAGAGACAGGGGATTCTAAACAGCTGGTTTTCAGACTCTCCCTGTCCTGGTGTGTGTGAAACACATCCTCTTTAGGAAGTGGGCATCTGTGTGTGAGGAAGGAGCTTACCCCAGGCACTAAAGGACTGGAATAAATCTTCTGTATCTTAGACCAGATCACACTGTCTTCTCTGTCTTCTCACATTCACCGATAACACTTCTGAAATTTGTGGCCTGATGGTCTTAAGAGCTGAGTTAAATCACTTCCCTCTTCTAGGTCTCAAGTTGCTCATCTCTTAAGTGTGTGAAAGAGGGGTCAGACATCATCACCTGTCAGGCAGTTAGTTTACAACTTGAAGACTTTAGTGTACTTCTCTTATATCTAAAGTATTTCCATAAACACAACTTTCTTTTTAAAGAGTCAGACATTACCTTTTATGTCTGAGGATTTTTTAAATAAAATTCTTTTTCCTCCAATATTAATCATTTAATTTAATCATTTTTTCTTCTAATACAATCATAGAACTATAGTGGATGAAGCAAAAATCACTATTTTTTTAACTTTAGACAGCACTGTATTGAAGGTTTCTTTGCAATGAGAAGGAAATAAAGAACCCCAGCCCAGTCCACAGTTCTGTCTTGATAAATATCCTTTCCAGGAGATTCCTAGTTGTGTAATTCCCAGTTCTCATTCTCATTCAGTTATTTCACATGAGTTCCTGGACCTCTGTGACATTTCAGAGCACCGTCAGTCAGTAACACTGTGTCTGCTCTCCAGACACTCATGATGAAAACAGTGAGACGGTAGTCATGCAAAGCTCCAAGTTCCTCCATGATGGAATTTTTGGGATTAGATGGCACTTCAAAGGAATCTCCCCCAAGCATTCACGTGAAGCTGCATGTTTCTTAAAAAGACGTCACCATGGGACAAGCTTGCTATTTCTGGTAAGAATAATCATTGAGAATCACTGATTCAGTGACAGGCTCCTGAATTTTCATTTGTCAATCTACATTCCTTTGAAATGATAGAAGAGCACCACAAGTGAGGTAGCCATAACACATAGAAAGTAAAGAATTCAAATAATGGTCAGGTGAAAGGGGTCACCGAGTTCACGCAACAGCCTGGCATCAAGGTACATAGGAGTTGATTCATGATGCAGAGAGGAGATGGTTCACACCAGGCATGTGCCACCCACTCTGTGCTGGCTTTTTCCATCTCAAAAGGGAGGGCCTGGGTTAGGAAAAGGGAAAGCTCTGTGTGTACATGAAATCTATGGAATGTCTTATCACAATGAGTCAAGGTGAGTGAAGCTGATAATGACCAGTACTCCATACTCTGCTCAGCTGTATTCAAATCCACAATCTGATTTTCAAGTATCCAGAGTACTATTTTGAGTTCCTTATTGGTCACCATTGGTCATGCCTCTTCCTCCCATTTAAAAACTCTACCTCCCCCTCAACAAGCTTCACAGTAAAATATGTCACTTGTGCTCTGATTCATTAGGTTAAAAATATTGAATTTTATTAGTTTTAATCTCTTGGACTTTTTTTTTTTCTTTCAAGCTTTCTGAGTCCATGAAGAAGTCACAATCAACAGTCAAAGAACCATGAACATAACAATGCAAAGGTCTCTGTCCTAACCAACTGACAATCTGCTTTGCCACACCCCAGATTCTGGATGATGTTTCATCTTAACTCTGAGAGAGTTTCTTTGTAGATATTCTCATGTACAACAGTTCTCACTTATACAAGGTCTTCTACTCCCAGCCTCAATGTTGAGAGGGAAGGAGATAAGGAGGAATAGTTCTCAGGTTGATATTTATTTATTATGCATTATTTACTTTCAATCAGAGAAAGAGACAGAGACTATAGACAGAGAAAGAGCTCATCAGAGCCTCTAGCCATTGCAAACAAATTCCAGATGCATGCTCCACTTTGTGCATCTGACTTTCTGCACAACTTCTCATCTTACTGGGGAAGGATAGTCAAGGCACAAGAGCTACTTAGCACAAGATCAAGGTAGGTACATGGAAATGCCACTGCTCGGGGCAACAGTCCCACTGATCTCTCCTCTTCCCTGTTAGTTTATTTCCCAGTGAGTTCCACAGTGTGTCATCATTTTTGTTTGTGATGGAAAAATACTATTGAGTCATGGCCCTGCCCATTTAAAGGTAAAGCTACTCCAAAGAAACAACTACAGGCAAAAATTGTTGACACAATTCTCACTCTGTAAGGAAACCAAATGGTATGAA
>PVHP010011518.1:0-45047 GCA_004024765.1 Zapus hudsonius | reverse complement strand
TGAGAGGAAGCCAGACTAGAGAATGCAGTGAAAGAAAGCTTTGTCTACCTTAAAAGGAAGTCAACAGATATGCTTACATACCACAGAGACCATGGCATTATCCTATTAGGAAATATCTAGATACCAGAGGAATTTGGTTAAATGTGAATCATTATGAAATACCCAGTTTTCTTTTTGTAGAAACATTTCATGCTGATAATTTTGATTTAATTATATTGGATATCTATTTGGTTGGTGTTAAAACCACCAAGTACATGACAGAAAGCAAGTGTGGAGAGTCATTGGTGAGAGTGGATCTCACAGGATTGGCCTATCCTGAGCCTCTTACTGTGAGTTAAAAAGAAAGCAGCTAAAAGTTTTGAAAGTTCCTCACAGGACTGAGCAATCAGAGCAACCACAGCTTTTAGGAAGCTTTAAAATATAAACTGGGGGGCAGGCTCAGCCGTTAAAGGTGCTTGCTTGCAAAGCCTGGTGGCCCAGGATCAATTCTCCAGTACCTATGGAGAGCCAGATGTGCAAAATGGCACATACACCTGGAGTTTTCAGTTCCAGAGGCTCTGGCATGCTTTGTCTTCTCTCTTTCTCCCCCCTTTCTCATTCTTTCTTTCTTTCTTTCTTTCTCTCTCTCTCTCTCTCTCTCTCTCTCTCTCTCTCTCTCTCTCTCAAATAAGTAAATATAAAATAAAAACTGTACTCATGTAAGGGACTTTGAAAACACATAAGCTATCAGAGTTTTCAAAACACCCCAACAATTCTAAATGAGGCCAACTCTAGTTCATATTTTCCTCATATAATTATTTGGCAAAGGCTGAATTGATTTGACATTTGTATTTGTTCCTCTTATGCAGACGAGTAATTTACAAGCTTGGGCATGGCCAAATCATGAGCAGAAATAAGGCCTAGAAAATTATTAACTAATGATTAAAAAGTTTAAAAAGAATATTAATCAAGAAAAATATTCCAGTTATCTTTAAAATATTGAAAAAACAGTACATACAAATTCATTTGAATATATCCAACTCTTTTCCCTCCTTCCCCTCTTCACTCTTCCCTCCTTTTTTTTCTTTTTTTAGCAAGTAGTTAAGAAATTATTCCCCACTTGTATTTTAGGTTTCAAAGAGTTGCCTACGATGAAACTTGTAAGCAGTATATCTCATATTTTATTGCTTCTCATTTTGAGTCATTTCAGGAAGACCACATAGAAGTTAATTCACGATTTAGAATTATGATCTGATGAAGTGGGATTAAGCTCTGAAATCACAGTAGGACTTTATCTAAAAAAACAAGTTTTATGTAGCATTTGGCAATTGTGCTACCATTAAAGACAGGGAATGTAAAGACAAAGAAAATGTTAGCAATGAATTCTCTGTAGTCGCTTCATGATTAAGGACTTAAAATAACAGTTCTGTGGTGACTTTCTATGCTTGGGTGAGAAACCCCTCCAATATAAGAAAAGAACACTGTAATTGCTGAAATCTATCAGATTTTGTGATTTAATTTCCATTGCTTTCTTAAGTTCTCAGTGTATTCCTGATTTTCACTCTCTTTTCATTGGTCACATTTCTTACTGATGGTGTCATAGTATTTGCTTTTTTTCTCGGGCACCTAAGTGCCTGTTTGGGTTTGAAGCTCAGCCTTTTAACTGTAGGTCACAACTGGCTACACTCTGTACCTCCAGTGGTTTCATTAGATGAGCAAATATAATCTACAAGTATTCCTCAACTCTAGTCCACTAGGACACCTTACATGTCCTGGCAATCTATCAGAAAGTTCTAGAAAAGCACTCTTTGGGGACTAACCCCAAATGATAAGTGCTTCTTGGACTCCACGGAGAGAAGGCATGTGTGATTTCTAACCGGCTTAACATTTTCCTGGTATTTTCCATATCGCATTTCACTTCCTGGGTATACCTGGAAAGCATTTTCTTTGGATCGTTTCCTGACTTAAAGCTCTGCAGGGCAGCCTGCCGGGGTGAAGTCAGGAAGACTGCCGGCTGCCCCCTTGGCTCATATTCCTCATTGGGACTTGACAAAGGCATTTGATCTCCACATACTCTCATCAGAAGTCATTTGTTTAAAAAGTTTGATTCAAATATGATTTCTTCTGCAAACTCTGATACTTTGTTTTGTATTGATAATATTTGAAAAGCATATCCAGGTTCAGTGGCACACATGTCTATGTTCTCAGCTACTCAGGAGGCTGAGACAGGAGAATGATTTGAGCCGAGGAATTCATAGACAGTCTAGGTACCATAATGGGGCCCTTTCTCAAAAAGAAACAAAATCAGTAATAAATATTACTTTAATAAATAAATAAATACTTAATAAATATTACATTAATTTGTGCTGAGGTTTAAGCAAATGCCTCATTTGAGGTGTGACTACCACAGATGCAGTGTGTGTCTGTGTCGTGTGTTCTGCAGCTGGAGGCGATGCCCTGGAAAAGTAAGGCTAACATTTTCTCTCTCCTGCTCAAGACCACTGACAGACTAATAAGGAAGAGTGATGACGGCAATAAAGTAGGCTGCTTATAAAACGGTATGTCCGTTACCCAAGGACCGCAGAGGGCCAGGCATGGACCCCATCCTGGGGCTTTCTGATGGCGAAGTGACCTCCTTGCCATCCACAGCATCCCGGGCCCTGGAACTATCTCTTCAGGAACAAACGTGGGATAAAGAGTCTTAGTGACCAGCTTTTTAACCCAGAGAGCATAGCTGTGTGGTTTTAATTTGTTATGATTTATTACGCTGAAATGGGTGTGAAATGGACAACAAATCATGGGTGTCGGAATCTGGAAATGAATTTTATCAGCTGAGCAAAGTGCGGGCCTTTGGGGTTTGCACACGTTTCTCATAATTCTTTTCATATTATAGATGATGAGTAAAACTGTGAAAATAAACTGTTCGCAACAAGATTTTTTTTTCAAGTAGCTAATTTCACATATACACATAGACACATATAGATAGAGCCAGTTAGACTCACTTTGGACTCCTCTATAATTCAAGGTGATTTGTACATAATCTGAGATAGATTTGTCTAAAAACCCTTAAGTCCATAGCAGGACCATTGGGTCCTTATAAGTGCTTCTGGGATTATCTATGGAAAATGCAAACATTACCACAAGATATTTACCAATTACAATTTCTTTCAACATTAAATAAATTATTTGGACAGGGAATTAAACTTACCTACCAATAAAAAAGTACTAAAATGGTAGAAAGATCTATCCCAAAATATCAGATACTATAAATACCTTTTAGCATCACAAAAAAGCCACCCCTCTTAGAAACTTACTTTGCATGCATAATTAATCCAAGTATCACATTCCTGCTTCACAACCAGAATAGAAATTGAATTCAGGTGTTTGCTGAACATATGGGGGTTTACTGTGAATTTATGACCTGTGGTTTGAGTGTAAAACCCCAAGATACTTACTGATAAAACTTAATGAAGCTTGTGCCGAGGAGCTATTTTTATTTTGTAGTTTGGTAACTGATATATTTCTTGGTCTAACCCTCCCACCTTTTCCTCCATTTCTCATAAATCTTCCAGCTCTGAGAGAGGGAATCATGATAGAAACCCCATCTAGCTGGTGGGCATGTATAATGCTTACCCAACTTGAGAAGTTGGGCTCTTGTTCCTGCGGGACAGCTCCTGGAAGGAAGGGTTCCTTTCCACCAAGAGAAGCAAAAGTTTACAGAGATTGGTGATGGCATGTGACTTTCTTTCTTCTTCCTTCTCCTCCTCCTCCTCCTCTTTCTTCTTCTTCTTATTGCACATGTATGTGTGTATAGTATGCATGCACCTGTTCATAGGCAAGTGGGCACATACGTCTGCATGTGCACATGTGTGTGAAGACCAGAGGTCAGCATCTGATGTCTACTTCCATTGCTCTCCACCTTATTAACTGAGGCCAGGGTCTCTCCTGGGACCTAGATCTCACTGATGATCTAGCCAGCCAGCATGCCCCCCCCCCCCCAATCCTGTCTCCACCTCCGGAGCACAGGCCCTCCTGTTTGTATGGCACATACTTTACCAACGGAGCCATCATCTACTTAGCCCCTGACTCTTTCCTAAATGCAAAGATGTGGAGACCAGGTAGCTTGGCATTAAAATGCAGGCGACATACTCATTCCCATCTCCACATGACCCTGCCACACGCTCTGCCACACCCGTCTCCGCCTGGCTGCTTGTCCTCCTGATTTGCGTGCAAGAAGGGCAAATACCAGAGTTCCTTTTTAACAGACGGGGTAATGGCTTTAATGAGGAATCTGTTTGCTCGCTCATTTACAGCAATTAAGAACTTAGTTCTGACATCTGTAGATGAGAACTATTTATCTGGCGATTGCAAAATCAGGAATATTTTATGGGATTGCTAATCAGCAGAGAAAAATCCCCAAGCGGCGGGAAGGTTGTTTACCTCGCCTCTCATGGTGTCAGCAGCCTGCTTCTGCATGGATCCCTTTTTAGTGCAGCGACATTTCTCCCCACCGATGCTTTGGTTGTCCCTGTTCAAGAGCTGGTTTGTGTCCACTTTATCATGCTGACAATCTGTCTGTTTCCACAGGCTTACTCCCCTGTACCGCGTGCATGACATCATGCAAAGACATTGCTTAATGATGTGAGGCGCTGTTGGTCATTGTTACCAAGACTGCCTGACAGGTCTGCCCCACATCTGTTTCTCCCACTGTCACTCTCTGCCCGTTCTAGTTCCCATGTTGTCTGTAAGTGACATCCACCAAAGAGCTGCATTTCAGATGTGCCATCCAGACAGATAAAGGGACTGACAGTTGGATGCTGGGAGAATTAGTGAGTGCGCAAGGAAGGAAAATTTGTTCTAATTTCTCTTCAATCCACACATTCCAAAAGATAAGAGTGGGGTTGGGGCAGAGAGCTTAACTGGTAAAGTGCATGCCTTGCAAGCATTATGGACCTATGTATAAATGCTGGGCATGGTGGGATGCACTTATCATCCCAGAGTGAAAGAGGCAGAGACAGGTGTATTTCTGAACCAAGCTGGCCAGACATTCTAGCCTACGTGACAAGTTCCAGGCCGAAGAGAGACCCTAACTCAAAAACCGTGCAAATAATCAGACCTGAGTGTATCCTCTAGCTTCCACAGGTGCACGCACATTCGCGCACATACCTGCACACATGAACATATGGACCCACACACAAAAAAGAAAATAGTACCCTTAAAAGGTTTTGCTTTTTTCCCCCTTTAAACAGTGGGTTGAATCTTTATCCTTCCAATCAAGAACACATTTTCCTTAAATGAGTGAAACAAAGCACAGGACCCTATGTGATTGTTGAGTTGTTACTAAAGATGTCTAGGCTGGGAAGGCCACAGTTTAGGGAGACAGGATCAAGTCTACAGAAGCACATGCATCATATCGTCTTTTTAGTGGGCTGGGACACTGACCTTATGGAGATTTCAGGAGTCACAGGACTTTGAAGAGCTGGCAGGTAGAGATAACATTTTTCTCCCTCAGGTATGTGGCTGGGATGCCTGCCAGAGTGATGGAAACCTATCAGTAGGAAAAAAAAAATTGTGTAGTATCAAGTCACATTGTTTTCAGGATCTGAAACACAATTTGGAAATTGACCTTTGTGTTTGGGGTTGGGGATAGAATAATGCCCCCTTGGCATCTCCAGTAATGAGATGTAAAGCACGGGTTTGAAATTCACTAGCTTTGGCAAGAGGAGTTTGTGCTTGGGTCAGACAGTAAATTGCTCAGGCTGAGAAGGATCCAGCAAGGTTGAAATAGCCCAGATTCAAGCTGACATGGTTAGCAAACGTCTTTGCTGTGCACTTATTCTTTCGTAGATTGGGGATTTAAAGGGCGTTTATTAAATCTTGAATTCTTCCAAACTAAGGAGAAAAAACTTTGATAGGACTGTCTCTTACTTTAAAAAAATAGTATTTAAAAATTTCCCCCCAATTTCGACATTTTTATTCAAGGGTAGAATGTACTTTGATCTTATTACCTCCAATTGGTGTCTCTTACCCCCTTCTCCCTCTCGCCCACATTTCTTCTTTCCCATCTTCCTTCCATGGTTTTCTTTTCTTTTAAACAATTGAGTTAAATTAGAGTTGGTTGTATGATCATGGGTGGAAGGTTATTTACTGTGGAATGGGCAATTGACTAGTGTGCACACCTCTGGTGAACCTAATCTCCTTTTCCCAACAGCCATCAGCTATTCTGGGAGTTATGGGACTCTTGAGCCCTTCCCCCAATGATGATAAAATATTTACAGATTCAGTTTTGTGCAATAAACCGCAACTGCTGTGAATTCACTAGTGTAACAGCCTTGTCCTTTCCAGAAGACAACCTTCCCCAGCCCTCCTCCTATCCTCCTGCCCCCTTTTTCCCTCAGGTTCCCTGGCCTCCTTGGAGTGAGTGATTTAGATGTCTGGACAGAACTGTCTCTTGTAGGTGACTGGGAGCCAGATCCCAGCAGCCCTTCAGTCTCCTGCTGACAGAGTGTCTGGGAAGAAAGGGCCATTGAGCTCAGTTTCCCTGGAGAACTGGATGGACAAGTATATTTTCATCACATGGTGGGGAAACATTCATGTTCTTGCCTGAGTCTCATGAGGGCTGATTTTCAGTATACAGTATTTTAGGTGATATAATGAGGAAGGTTGAAAACAAAAAAAAATAATAAATTACTCTAAGAAGTTGAATAGATGCCCATGGAACATTCTTGACTAAACACTGTTGTTCCGTAGAAATTCCCTTCATCTGCCTTCATATTTTAATGTCTGGAAGCTGGCATTCATTTCTATTATATCTTCTCCACCAGTATTTACTCTCTGTGACATTTCCTCCAGACCAGAGCTTTGCAGTGCTTACCCTTACACATGATAATGACAGAACTCACCTTTTATTTCCTTTCCAATATTCTCATCAACCTGTTTTTGTATCAGGCAATATTTATTTGGTTCTGGTTGTCAGCAGGGTGGTATTAACTCTAGCAAGTTAAGGCACCCCCACCACTTGTTAAAGTTAGGCATCAGTGTGGTGGTGATAACACCCGTGGACCTGAGGCAGGTGGGGTCTCAGCAGACCTAGTACAAGGAGCACCCAGGCCCTGTGCAACTTCCTGGAGATACACCGAGCATTCATTGAGTGTTCTAGGCTACACTCCATCTGGCTTGACTCTCAGCTATAGCTTGGTTCAGCTCGCCCGTGAGTTTCCTCATCTCATACTGTGCACATGTTCTTGTCACCGTGGAAGTCAAAAACACAAGAGAGCAGACGCACTTGCAATCACATTGTCACATCCACTGACATCCTGTTGACCAAAGTCAGTCACGTGGCCGAGACCAACATCAGTGGGCTGTTTGTTTTCATCTGCTGCCTAACAAATTAGCACAAGTTTAGTTGCTTCAAACAGCACATGTTTGTCGTGTCACAGTTCTATGGGTCTAGAGTCCAGATGTGACTCAGCTGGATCCTCATCTCAGGCTCTCATCAGGGTTCCTTCCGCTTAGGGGTCAGCCAGGGTAGCTGTCTCGTGGAGGCTCCACTGGGTAAGTCGCAGCCTTCTTCTGTCAGAGACGGTCCTTGCAGCTGTGGGCTTCTGCAGAGCCAAGGGTGGGAGAGACAGGGGTGAGCCACATGGGTACCATGTTCTTACATGTGTGCATAAGTGTAATCCTACACATTCCATGATGGGGACCCTATTTCATTGGCTAGAAGCAAATGTGGGTCTTGTTCACACACAAAGGGGTAGGGGTGCAGGAAGGTGGCACCCCAGCCTGCCCATCACAGATATTTGCCAGATCATTCCACAAACAACTGACCAAGTTCACACTTGTTAACTGGCTGTGATGATAGACTCACTTAAGAAACCTACTTCCAGGAAGCTCTGGGAAGCACTGGAAGATAGTGTTTAGGTCAAGACAATTGAGGAAAAATAAAAAGAGAGCTGGACCGCAGGCTGGGCTACTTAGGGAATGGTTACGAATGTGAAGAATTGTTCTTGTTTCTGTATGTGTGTGTGTTCAGTATGCAGATGTATTCCCGTGTGTGTGTGTGTGTGTGTGTGTGTGTGTGTGTGTGTGTGTGTGTTGTATCATTCATGCTTCACCTTACTTATGAGGCAGGGTCTGTCACTGGAACTCAGGGTTCACTGATCTGGCTACTCTAGCTAGCCAGCTTGGGGTCCCCCCCCCAGTACCCCCTAACTCTGCTTCCCAAGCACTGGGATTGCAAACAGGCTATCACAGCCGTCTGACATTTAGATTGGTGTTTGGGATCTGAACTCAGGTCCTCATACTTGAATGGCAAGTGCTTTATCCATTGAGCCATCTCCCAGCCCCAGACGTAGAATTTGATTTTTTTCTCTTGAATTTTATTTGTGTGTATGTGTGTGTGTTTTTCTGTGGGTATGCCAGGGTTTCTTGACACTGTAAACAAATGCTGTCTGGCTTTTTGTGAGTGGCTAGGGAATTGAACCTGGGCCAGCAGGCTTTGCAGGCAAATGCCTTTAATCCCTGGGCCATCTCCTCAGCCTCTAGAACTTGATTTTTGACTCACTGGTAGAATTTTGAAAATGGAAAGGAGTGGGTATGAAAGAAAGAGTATGTCTCCCTCTCTCCTTTGCTTCTCTTCTGCTTTGGAAATGGTCTTTCTCTTCAGAGCCTCGGGAGTCCCACCTCTCTCTAGGTCGGCCCTGCTACCCAACTTCCTGCTCACTTACTTGTTTCTCCTTCCACTGGAGGAGCCAACTCACCATGATGGAATTCCTTTTAAAAAAACCGAGTGCTTAGCCATTCCTGCTTCTGAATTTGGGATCTGAAAGCTCTGCCCTTGCTTCCAGGTTTTCAGATTTCTTTTACATAATTAAAAATGCAAATGTTAAAGTATTTTAAATCCATAGAGAATTAATCAGTCACATGGAAAACTCCTTTCTCTCCACATTTGCTCTTCTGGAAAAAAAAAAAAAAACACAAAACAAACAGGTCAGAACTCCAGCCTGTACAAACACATGTTCAGGCCATTTTCAGATAGATTGGAACATTTAGAATGGACAAGACTGTATATGGACATTGTACAGTAGTGAGGTTTTAGTACTGTCGTCCCTCAGTAACTACCAGGGTTTTGGACACTAGAATCTATGGATGCCCAACTCCTTGATGCAGAATGGAGAGTGTTTGCATATAACCTGAGTACACCCTCCCATTAATTTAAGTCATGCTCAGATGTACCCATAGACCCTGGAATAATAGCAATGCTATGCAAGTCACTGATATGCTGCATTGTTGGGGGAATGGTGACAAGAAAACACCAGTACATATTCTTTACATTTTTTTTCAAAGTATTTTCCATCCAATGGTGATTGAAACCAAGGATTCAGAACCCAGGAATGTGAACAAGCAGTTGCATTTGTTTCTCTGGACTCTGGATGGCCACTCAGGGACCAACGACCTTATCTTGCTACAGTGAAAGAAAGTGGTCGAGAGAAGCAACATAGCAAACAGCAGCAGAAAAATATAAAGTTGAGGTGGCAGGCTGGCTGCCAGCTTCCCTATTTTGTTTGACTTACGTAGAATTAAAAAGAAAAGTAAAATATTTAAATTTGAGGGGGAAACTATATTGATAATTTCTCTGTTATTAAAAAAAAATTGAAGGCTAACTCCAGGCTTATAGTCCTATAACCTACTGGAACTAAGTAAGGGCTTCCCCATCTAAGCATATGACCCTTACTTGTCATGGAATGTACCTGGGGACCCTCCTGCTGCAGGCACTCCATCCCTCCTGCTAATTGCCAGCTGTGGGGCCAACAGCATCATCACTGCAGGTGTCCATACACCTGCCTGCTTGCTAAATCCATGCCGGGTCCCAGGCCCAGCCCTGACTGGCTGACTCAGTGTCTTCTACTGCACTCTCTAGGTCATTCACAAATGCCCGGCATGTGGGGAAGGGCATAACTGTGAAGCTGTGCCTATACCCTGATCGCCAGGTTCAGCATGGGAGGAGCACCGGCTCCCCTCAGCTGCCCTCAGGAATCCCACATGCAGTCTAGCAGCAGGCTCTCAGGCCACATGCACCGTGATCTCTGCCGTCCATAGAAGTCCCACTCTGCTGCACTGTGCATGCTGGGTAGGACTCCAGTGTAGTTTCCAAAGTATGTTCCTTAACCTGATCAGAACAAACCCCAGATCACTCCTGAACTAAAGCTGGTCTTCATGTACCCTGTGTGTATGTGTGGAGGGCTCACATTTGCTCAAAGGCTGTTGGTCGTTGTGTCTGCTTGCACAGGCCATCTCTCTGGTCTTCCTCATCATCTCCATCAGATCCAGTGACATAGAGGATCTGGAAATCGCCATTTACTACCTCCTCATTAAGACTTTATTGTCTCAGTCATCCCTTGAATCAACTTCGGTGGTATTTTTATTATATTTCTCATCACACACACAAAAAGGCGACCAACTTTAAATTGGCAGCAGGCCTAATCTGGGTTGATTGGGATATGTAGGGATTAGTCACCATTGCTGATGAATATTTAAAATTTCCTTTAGCTTTCTTGGCAGAACAGCTCACCAGGAGTTTTAGAAGCCCAAATTTGAATGATTGGCCCATCATAGACCGGCCTGAGAAACAGAAGTGAGCTGTAGCAATGGTTTCATCTCTCGAAGCCAGCATCTCACCTTGACACTGCCAACAGTTGTTCCCCAAGGACACTTGATGGCCTTCCAGTCCTTGGAAATTACCATCAATCATGGGACCATGGCAGCCTGTGCTCTAGCTTCAGCCAGCCTTGCTGGTCACCAGCAAGCCAGTCGGCTTTCTCTAGAGCAGATGACGGGAGAGAAGCCATGTCCTCACCGGATGCCCAGCTTTGGAAATAAAAGCTGGCTTTCTACTCTGAATGTATCTCAGGTCACCATAATGTGAAACTGAGGACATTGGGTCAACTTCCTTTGTTGAACAATGTCTTTCACTTAACCACAGATAGTAGAAGGTTGGTTTTCAACAATGCTTTGAACTTTATGAATGAAATAAGCATAGGGTTAAAACTATGCCGCCTAAAAATAATAACTATTCCTGATAAGATTTATAAAGTACTTTATCAGCCGTGCTTTTTTCCACACTCCCATTTAAGCTTGAATACCTGTTAGGAACAAGTAGGGCACAGCTGGGAAAGCGACAGTGACATTGGAGGCTGCTGGCTTTTCTGTCCCTTTGTCCTAGACCCTGAACCATCCATGCCCCACGTGCTGTAGATTGGACATTGAGTCAGGTAGCCATTATGTTTATGTGTTAGAATAAGATAAGATACTATATAAATGAATCTTTTTAAAAAGCCAGTAGGAGTAGCAGCCTCTATGCCTCAAAAGTGTGGAGGGAAGCTGTGAGGCTGTACCCAGTGTGGACTGAAGGTGCATGCTATCAAACAGCATGCTCACAAACAAGTTTACCTTACGTGTTCTCAGACTGATCAGCACAGAAGATTTGGCAGACACACACAAAGGGAAGGCGAGTTCTCATGGACTGAAAAAACTCAAGTAGAATCCCTTAACAGGCTATTCCAAAAAGCTTGGATGACATTATTAGAATCTTTAAGGTGATGGGGGAAGGGTCCCTTCACTATAGATTCCATAATGATCAGTTGTCCCATATTCTTGGAAGATATTAACCTTGTGGTCCTTTATGGTGTATTTTCTATTCAAGATATTTAAACCTTTAGAGTTCTTCAAAATATATTAATGTAGCTGTAGACATATGTCTGTCTGAGAATCTTCCATGATCTGTTAGGACAGACCTCCTCCTTCTGAGCCCCTCTCAGCAATGACATCATCCAAGAGGGAGCAGCCAGCAGAGCTCACACCGAGTAACCAGGGCAACATGCTCTGTGAGGAGATGGTGCCTTCTGAATGCTTGCGGTTCCCAATCTGCCAGAAGAAATATGATAAACACTCAACTTGGTCCTTCTCACAAAGTTTGAAGTTCTCTTGGGGAAGCAAGAAATACCTGACATGCTCAAATACATTCTTGAGAGGAAGCCACTGAGAGCCACAGTGAATAGAATAGACCAAAGGGCTGGGAAATTTCTGATTGACTTGGCTTTGGTCAACTTGTATGATTTTATGAACAAAGGACTTTGGAGTCTGATAACTGTGGTGTGTGAGTCCTGGACCACACGGGGGACCCCAAACAAGCCACTCACTTCCTTCATATGTCAGTTTCCGGGCTGGGGAGATTGCTCAGTGGTGAGTGCTTGCCATGCAAGTATGAGGACCTGGGTTTGGACCCCAGTACCCATCTCTTTATATCGTGAGATATACATTTTGTTCACAGAACTCTCATGGCTCATAAATATGATGCTGATGTAATAGCATGATGATAGTTTTGAACATCTGTGAGGATACACACATACACACACACACACACACACACACACACACAAGCACACATTTTGTTGTCTTTTTCTGAAATGCTAGAGAAGGAACACACTAGGCAAGTCTCATACCTACCACCAAGCTGCATCCCCAGCCCTGTTTTAATTTTCATTTTTTAAAATGGCCTGGAACTTGTGATCCTCCTGCCTGAGTGCTGAGACCACAGGTATGTGCCACTGCACTATGCTGCTTGGGGGGCTGGGGCATCATCTTACTTGATTAAAGTGAGGATATTCTAAGATTCTTCTGTCCACTTCATGGGTGAAGGAGCTGTAGCTCAGAAGATGCCATGCCCTCATCTACAAAGCTGGAGAAGTTAGACTGGACTTTGGCTTTTGTGGCATCCAAAGATACATTTGTAACAATCCTTTCTCTGCCAGCACCTCGCCAGATTACAGAAAGGACTTCATAGAACAATACAAAAAGAAATATCCAATATACCGTCTCAGTTACATCTGAAATCATTCCAATACGCCTAAATCCTAAGAACAAAATATAATCATGTCCAATGCCTAGATATTGTTTTAAAAATTGACTTCCTCCTCAATACCACTTCACAGCAGTCTGCTGTGTCTTCCCTAGCAACTGCTGTTCTCTGATAACATTTCTGAAGAGTGCTCACGGTTGTCCCTTCTCCCTTTTAGCAACCGATCCACTCCTAGCAACCACGATCGGATACAGCGTCTGAGGCAGGAGTTCCAGCAAGCCAAGCAGGATGAGGACGTGGAGGACCGCCGACGCACCTACAGCTTCGAGCAGCCCTGGGTGAGTGTCTGCTACTCCACGCTGAACGGCCGGCCGACAGCTGCCCGGCAGGAGAGGCCCCCGAAGCGATGACCTCAGTCCTTTATGAAATAAGACAAGATGGAGCCAAATTCCTTTGACCTTTAACATTCTGACCTTTCCCTCATTTCCATCTGGGCTTCATCATTGCTAATTTCATTTTATATCTTGTTCCACCATCTGTCCATGGCATAATAGGTTCAAATAGCTTTATGACAAGACACTGCCAAAGTATTCTTGCTCTCAATCGGGCGTTTGTTGCTATGTTCAGCGAATGCTTTTCTTTAGACACATCTTTCAGGGAATCAGAGCTGAAGTGAGTTCAACTCATGCCTCTTTGTGCCTGTTTGGACACACAGTCTAGTTGGTTCTTTATTCTCCAACCCACTTGGTATTTGGGATTTTATTCTTTTTGTGTTTTTTTTATTGTCATTTTATTCTTTGGGGTTTGTTTGTTTGTTTTCAGACTGGGTCTCATGTATCACAGGCTGGCCTTGAACTCACTATGTAGTTGAGGGTGATTTTGGACTTCTCTGACTTTCCTGCCTCCACCTTCAGAGTGCTAGGATTACCAGTGTATGCCACCAGGCCTATTTTACGTGGCGCTGGGGGTAAACCCAGGGCTTCATGTATGCTAAGCAAGCACTTTACCATCTCAGCGATGTCCCCAGCCTGATTTGTGTTGAATCCTCATTTATCCACGTAAACTCTGTCCTTATCCTTCTTCCATACATCCACCTAGAACCCCTCTGGAGCAGAACTCCTCCATGCTAGACATGACATCTTGGAGTCCCAACAGTACTTCTAAGGGTAGGAGTGTTGGAGCAGATTTGGGGGTAGAGATTATGGGGATCTTGAAGAACTTCTCTGGGAAGCTTGAAAGTGGTCAGCAAGAGTTTCAGGCAGGAAAATGCAGCTGAAGTTGTAAAGAAGTCTAGCCCACAGGGCTACCCTCCTCCCCTTGCTTGGGTGGCTGGGATGAAGAAAACACATTCACACAGGAATCTGTGATGCACATGGGTGAGAATGATGGTGGCTGTTTCCTGCTGAGGATGCTGGGGGAAGACAGCACCCAGTCTAGGAAGGGTGACATGTGCAGGCCGAGCAGGGATCACCCTGAAGGTTTGGGAGTATGTAAGGGATGGCCAGGATCTTAGAGTCCCCACAGGCAGGAGACTATGGTCAAAACACCTCTGTCATCAAAGCATGCAGAAACAGAGAGAGAGAGAGGAGTGTCCCAGCTGCATACATTGAGAGAATTGGAGTGGGTTTAGTACCATCTTTCTGAACGAGGACAGCAACTGTGTTATATGCCTCCACATTTTCTCCTTAACAGGAGCAATTGCTCTAAAGGAAATGTTTCAGAAAGCCATGTACTTTTGGAAACTCAACTCGTGAAGGTTGTAAGCCGAATTATCATATACCAAATGCCATTGCAACTCGACAGACAACTTGGCCTGTGTTATTGTTTCCTGTAATGACTGAACAGCCTATTATTTGGATGACAAGCTGATTACCTTAGGAATGGAATAATTTCCTAAATTGTGGGTCATAAGTTGACCTTTCTTTTCTTTTCACTTTATTTTTCCCATTTCCAAACAATTGGGATCTTGCTGGGAACCCCATCCTACTGATCACATCAATGGGCTGAAGGTAACTTTGGTTCCACTTAGCCCATTAGTTTTTATACCGATTCCTCTTGTAACCTTAGCAAGAGCTGCTCCATTGTTCAAAGTGCAGCCTGCTCTGTGGTTTTTATGATCCATTTTACAAAGCCACCTTGTGTGGTTTGGACTCTTTTCTCTTTTCCCATATGTATCCTGACCTTGAAGGGTCACTGTGTTTGGAAGACCCGCATGCATGATCTCATTCATTGGAACAGTTCGTGATCATTTTCTTTTTAAGGAGCCGAAAGCTCATCTTCAAGCTGGATGGACAACTTAGTCCTTATTAGCTGACATGGTTGTTGTGATTGTTAGAAATGCCCATACACAAACTACAGCCAGATGTATTGTTGTAGACTAAGATCCAAGCCAATGACTTTATCTACAGAGTTGGATGCTGCAAAGAAAAAAAACAAAACTCATGCAACCAACCCTTTTCAGTTCATCTGCTTTGGAAATGTTCTCTATAGACTCTAGCCGTGTAGAATGCACCTGCTTGTGGGCCTTTGTTCAAAATAGTATCTGGGCCTGAGGGAGCTGATTTGTGGCACAAAAGGTCTTTAGAAGAGCAGAGGCCCAGAAAATTTCCTGAACTCTGTAATTGCAGTGAATTCTCTCCCAAGTTGAGCAAGAGGAGAGGGAAAGGCAAGTTCTTCCCCACACCATGCAGGTGCAACCTAAATAAAGCAGCACATTGCCTTAAATCTCTCCTACGATAGCGGAACAATAGCTGAGGTGAGGGTTATTATCACAGAGCTCAGATATGGACAGGACCTACAGTTGCTTTCCAAAGAAGCAAATTGCAGGCTGCACACAGAGGTACAGTTTGCTGTGGGAACTTTGCAGGCACCTGAGTATTGCCCACACGGAGATGTGCTGG
Organism: Zapus hudsonius; assembly: GCA_004024765.1. NCBI lineage: Eukaryota > Metazoa > Chordata > Mammalia > Rodentia > Dipodidae > Zapus > Zapus hudsonius. Next base: position 29,312 of record PVHP010011518.1, on the reverse strand, counting down.
CTGAGGTGATTGAGAGATGGGTAATGGAGCCTTTAATAGCTGTCTTGCTAAACCCTTTCCATCCCAGGTTGGTAGTGACTGAAAGTAGTTCAGTCCTTCAGGGAGAAAATCGACACTTTGTACTGAGAATGTCCTCTTCTTCCTCCCGACCCCACGCCCTTGCTTTCTTCTTAGCTGCAATCTTTAAAGGAATAGCAAAACCTTTTCCCTCTGTCTTTCAGCCTTGGACTTGAATAGCTCTTCCTGCCCTTCTTGAGGTAGCCTGCTTTCATGACTGTCATAAGCACAATGCACAGCCATGCTGTACCCCAGTTCACCTCCCCAAAGTTGGGGGCTTGGAAATCCTCTTTGCTATCATTTTTTGGTGTGTGTGTGTGTGTGTGTGTGTGTGTGTGTGTGTGTGTGTGTTCAGTGTGCATGCATGTGTGATGTATGTTTGAAGATGTGTGGGCACATTAACGTGTGCAGATATGCACATACATATGGAGACCACAGGACAACCTTGAGTGCCATCCTCAGGAATGTTGTTCACTCCCCCACACACTCATTGGCCTAGAGTTGTCCAGGTTGTGCTGGGCAGCAAGTCCCGGGGATTCCTCTGTCTCCACCATCCCAGCACTGGCCTTACAGGTGTGTGCCACCACCCCTGGAATTTTAAGTGGGGTCTGGGGATCAAACTCAGGTCCTCATGATTGTGGGACAAGCACTTTACCCACTGAGCCTCATGGTGTCATGGTTTTTAAGAGTCAGAGGCATCCGATGTCATTTCTCTTTAGTGTCTCCCAGGCCTTAACTCTGCTTCATTGACAGCCTCACTGTGTGGCCTCCAGTCATACTGGGCTGAAGTCCCCTCCCTCCTGCAGCTGCTTTTAGCCCCATGTGGGCCATTCTATGCATAGAGGACTGGGTGGGGACTCACAAAGCCACTGTTGCTGTCCCAGGCCTGGCTTGCTGGGTAGACCTACACCTTATTTTTCTCAAGGTGCCGGTTGCTTACTTTGGAGAATGACATGATGTAGAGAAAGATCAAATGGACCCGAATATCATGTCAAGTCCAAAGTATACCTTCATAAACATGACATGCAGATGTGGGTGTGCTCTTCAAGCTCTTCGGCCTTTACATGGGTTCTTAGGAGCACTTAAGCTCTTTCATATGCAAAACCCACCACAGTTCAGCAGTATGGCGGGGCAGAGGACTGAGACGCCCATATAGACAGACAAAACTTAGCTTCGTTATGACTAAAGTTGTCAATAAGGCCCCACATGAGCAATGACCACTGTTAGCAGAGTGAACAATTTGTGCTCGCTCTTTCCATGACCTAGTGGGATAAAGAAATTCTTTCTACCTGCTCTCAAATCTGTAAATTGCTCCTTTTATTGGAGTGTGGAGATCATGTGAGAGCTGTGGTGAGTGGGAATTCCTGAAATAAAGATGCATCATGCGATATCAGTGATTTTATTTTATTATTTTCATCGTCAGCATCATTCTCCTCTAACGCACACAAACTCTAATGTTTTATATTTTTGGTTTGCCTTTGGACAACTGTGAAATTTTTTATTATACATCTTTTAGGCAGGAAACTGCTTTAACTGATCACTTATTTATAAGACTATATATTCAAACATATACACACATGTATCAACATATGCTGACACACTATTTTTCTTATCTAGTTGAAGAAACCGGGTATGCTTTAAAATTGAGTATTTTACATATATTTCAATAAGCCAGTAATTGTTTATTTACAGTTACCCTTATAGTAATCTGTAAAATAGTCTTACAATATTAACCTAATTCTAATTAGTACTGAAACTTTCTACTGCATGTGTTTATTCATTAATCTATTAAGTACTCTAACTATTTTTTGTTTAGTTTTGTATGAGACAGGGTCTTACTCTGTAGCCCAGGCTGTTCTGAACTATTTATGTAGACCAGGCTAGCCTTGAGCTCATGGTGATCTGTTTACCACAGCCTCCCAAATACTGTGATTATAGGTGTAAGCCACCACATCCCACTTTATATCGGTTCAAAAAAAAAAAAAAGACAGAGAATGATTTTAATTAATCAAGAGGAATACTTAATGACAATTCAGTGAAACTCCATGTGAAGGATATTTCTTATATTTTCAAAAAATGAAACCAATACTTTTTAGCTTTCTTGGATTTAAAGTAACATTTCTTTATTGTCATGATAAAGATGAGTATTTTGCAGATCATTTACAAAAGCAACAGACATACTGTGGTTTTAAACCATCAGGATCCGGGAAGAGACTCCATTGTACTGTGTAATAATTGTACTTAGGTTTATCTTGCAGCACCTGGCACTTATGGTTATTTATTTATTTATTTTTTTAAAGGACATTTCTTTCAGAGTTTCATTGCAAGCAAGGCCCAAGGTTTTCTGTTGTTTTTTTCTTTTGTTTTAAAATTATTTTTTTATTTACAAGTAGAGAGATAGAGAGGAGAGAGAGAGAGACAGACAGAATGGCTGTGGAGGGCCTCCAGCTGTTGCAAATGAACTCCAGATACATGCACACTCTGTGCATATGACTCTACATGGGTTCTGGGGAATCGAACCTGGGTCACCAGGCAGGTACCTCAACTGCTGAGGCATCTTTCCCATCCAATTTTAAAAAAATTTATTTATTTATTTATTTATTTATTATTTATTTATTAGCATAGACAGACAGAAAGAGTGGTTGTTTTGTTTTTTAACAGCTTTTATACATGTATGTAATATTTTGATTATTTCCTCTTGCTACCTTCTCTTGATGTCTTTCTTTTTTTTGTCCTCCTCCACCACTCATGATTAAATGTTATGTACCCAATATTGCACAGGTCTTATACAGATAATGAGTTTCTGTGAGGTCATGAATGCAACAGTCACTTCATGTCTGGAAGACAGTGTTACAAAGCACTCCTCCCCATCCTTATGCTCATACATTCTTTCTGTCCCCCCACTCTTGGAGGGCATGCTATAGATGCTTCATTTAGTGCTGAGCTCTCACTGCTCAATGTCAGCACTTTGGTGGGTCTGAGTCTCCCCTGTAGTCATCAAGGCCCAGGTTATTTTTCACCTCACTGAGTCCCCAGAATTGCGACATTTAACACATGCACACACATACTTGTGTTTCACTATATCATTGTTCCTTTGTTCTATTAGAAAAAAGGTACTTCTCTGTTTGGTTACAAATTCTTCTATCCCCATTTCTCTATTTTTCTGATTTCAAACTCAGATATATGACTACTAACCACAAGAAGCCATAGTGTTTAAAAGGTAGCGGCTGTGGAGATGTTTCAACACGCATGTAAAGCTGGATGCAAGTCGTGGACACTCCTGTAATCCCAGCACACCTACAGCAATGGGAGAGGATGTCAGGAGAATCCTGAAGCTTATGGGCCAGCTAGTCTGGCTTTTGTAGCAGCAAACAATAGGAGAAACCCTGTCTTAAGTGAAATGAAAGGCAAGGCTGGAGACCCTGAGGTTGACCTCCACACAGAAGCTTTGGCATGTACATGCCCGTACATGCACACATACACATACACACACATACAAAAGGCAAGAGTGCCCATTGTGAAACTTCTCCTATAGTTGAAATGTTTATGAGATTTGCATTGAAATTTTGAGCATTTACTTCTCATTTGGGCCAAATGTAAAGCATGCCAGGATGAGTTCACTGAGTTGTTGCTGTAGACCAGTCCTCTTATAAAATCTTCTTTAAGACATGTGGCCCATCAAATTGCATCTTAATGATGAAGAGGATTGTCATCAGCAACCTATTCTTTGCAAGGCTTGGAAAGAGAAATAGAGTAAAATATTAATGGAGAGACTGAAGCTTATATTTGGTCTACTGATACCCAAGTCATTCACTCATATTCCCATCTTGGACCCTGTGCTAAACATTTCATTCCAGAAATTGGAGTCTGGGAGAAGTTTGCAGCTGATGAGGATTGAGCTGAACATTGTCAGAAAATGCAGTTGAGAGAAACAAAAGCCTTTCAACTTTTTTTTTCCTCCCCTCTGTCAGAATCAAATTTTCAGGCTGCTGGGAGAAACAACTTAAAAATACACCAAAATTTCTGCAAGACCTTGCATTTTCTTTTCACATCTCCACAAGCAGTGTGTCACAGAACAGCATGAGCTGGAAAGCTGCTCACTAAATCCTGCTGCAGAGCACCAGACCCTTTGAGACTGCTTGACACACGTAGCTAGCTTACGCTGAGTGGAGAGGAAGGGGAGTGGGGGGGTCTCTCAGAGAGCTCAGTGGAAACCATGTTTTCTTGCATTGCACCCCCTCTACCCAGCGACTTTCTTCACACTTCTAACAGCACACCACCACCAGACAGATCTGCCTGTTGGTCCAATCTCATCAAGTGTGAGGGAAGGAAATACCTGTCTGCTTTTCTGGGGTTGGTGAGGAGTGGTTGATGCTCTGTTTGCATAAGCAGAAACTCACTGGGAAGTGCTTTTCTAGCTGAAGGCATTGGATGTGTTATTTGAGTGGTGTTGCGGAGTGTGTCTCTGAACACACATTTGTCCCAAACAATGTGTTATAAACCTCCACTAGTACAGACTAGGGCATTGTAAAGCCTAATCTCTCCCCACATTATTTTTGTGTTGGGATATTTTTAATATGTTCACTGAATGTGCCCATATGCTTAGAGATTTTTGTCCTGAACATTGCCTCATTATTGCTTACCAATAAATGAGATGGTACTGACCCGCAGAGAGGGAACTACAAAAGCTGCTGGGTTTCTGTTCAGACAAAAGCCAGTCAGAGGAGCCATCCTGCAGGTAGCAGGACCTTTGTGATCTAACCACTCTCCACCAATGCTAAGACTTGTTACTCTAGAAATCGTTATCTAGTCAATCCTGGCACTAGCTTTCAACTCTAAAGGAAGAATCAATAATGGATTCTTAGCATTTTTCACATGGAAAATGCAGACTGCACAGTGTGGTGCAACATAAAGGGACAATAGTGATGCCCAAGTACCAGGGAGGATGCTTTGGAGTGCCAGCCAGCGATGTGGCTGTTAGCCATCCCTGGATGACTTGTAAAGTTTCAGGAGTCACTGGCTGTTTGCATAGGGCTACCCCCAGTTCAGAAGGCCAATCTGCAAAGCAAGCTCATAACTGTGAGATGTTGAGGCTCCCCAGGGTCTTGATGGACAAGTACATTATACCAAATCCATGAGCCACCATGGGTGAAAAGTTCCAATCAGCACTTGACCTTCTGCCACAAGGATGGATGTGTTCTCTGAAGGCTAGGTTCTCTTCCTACTAACCGAGAGAGATGCTTTACTTATAACTGGTACAAGCAGGACTTGTTACTCACAGGTTCATGCTGTTGGTGAGGTGTGCTAACTAACAACCTTGAGGTAGAGAAGACCTGTTCTTCCTCCTAGTGACTCACTTAAAATTTCAAAGTGGAGTTGCCATCTCCTAGGGCAAGGGGATCCTCTGCATCATGTGCCTTTGCTAGGCAAGTATCAGCCAGGGTGTGGTGGTGCACACCTTTAATCCAGTACTCGGGAGGCAGAGGTAGGAGGATCTCAGTGAGTTTGAGGCCACCCTGAGACTACATAAGTGAATTCTGGGTCAGCCTGGGCTAGAGTGAAACCCTACCTCAGGATAAAGAAAATCAAGTACCCAAAGTTTGCGTGGCCAGCCCACAGCCTGGACCTGTGGACTCTCTCAAGTCTGTGATTAAGGGTAGAAAATTTTTATTGTGACTTCTCTTTTGAGTCAGAGCCTCATGTAGCCCAGGCTGGCCTCAAACTCAGGCTATAGCTGAGGATGATTTTGAACTTCTGGTCCTCCTGCCTCTACCTCCTGAGTGCTGGGCTTACAGATGTTTGTCATCATGTCTGATGTATCTGGTGCTGATGACTGAACCCAGGGCTTTGTGCGTGCTGGGCAAATGCTCTGCCCACTGAGCTATATCCTCAGCTCTCTGTTTTTGGCTTTAACTTCTGTTCCTCTGAGCAGCCATACTGCCCCTGTGTTTGTGTGCTAGGAATGTCAGCGGAGGTCTGAATCAGTACTTACCAAATCTTCCTGAGAAGACTGGCAAGACTGACCTCTCTAGTTTTAAACCATGTGCCAAAGCCAGTTCACAGTTTAAGATGGAGACTACGTCGGAGCACACTGGTGTTATGCTTCTTTCCTCAAAGAAACTTGGGGGAACAAAATCAGAGAATCAGAATTGGGGTCTTTAAGCATAGCTCAGTGGTGGATGTGCAGGGTCCTGAGGGTCCATGCCAGCATTGCCAAAGAAAAGCCAGTGGAGTTGACATCCCTGTGTGTGGGTGGCCTGTGTTATTCCCTTCATCCTAATTTGCTGTGCTTCTCTCCCACAGCCCAGCTCTCGGCCCACTGCGCAGAGTGGTCGACACTCAGTGTCTGTGGAGGTTCAAGTGCAGCGTCAACGGCAGGAAGAGCGAGAGAGCTTCCAGCAGGCCCAGCGCCAGTACAGCTCACTGCCCAGGTAGGACTTCAGCTGAGGCTCTAGGAAGCTGCACGGCTTTCAGAAATCACCCCTGCCCAGGCTGCACCGGCTTCTGCAGCTTACACCAACAGTCCCAAAGGAGCTGGTAGTGCCAGGATGCCTGGCTTGGGGAGGGTACCTCTCACCTCATGGCAAGGTGGCTAAGAAGATGCCAGCATCTCCACCTGGCAGATGCCCACAGTGAGATGAAGCAATGACTTAGGAATACCAGTCTTTCTTGAGGATTGGGCCTCATTCTGTTATCGCTCTATTCTTGGTAGAAAATTTCCCTCATCTGAAAACAAGGATACACCAATGCTTTTGCTTACGTAACTCATAGGGCCCTGGGACGAATGATGCTGTGCACATCTATGAATCTGTACATGCATTTTGTGGGATCACTGGGCCACAGATCTCACTGTGAATTGCCCTCTGTCCCTGCTGTCGCTCAGGGCGGAGGAAAGGGGATGAGCAGAATCCCTGGGGATGTTGGCTCCTTAGCTGATAAGCAAACAAGAAAGGCACCTCTACTTAGGGTATTCTCTGGCATAGGACTCTTACGCAGCTAAGCCCCATTATGCTGAGATCACCGCCATGTTCCCAGCAGAGTGTTCTTTCCAGGAAATGCATGGCAATGAATAAACACACAGGAGATAGCTCAGCCTAGCATTTGTTGTCCTGTCTGAATCTGAGGTGACAGGACCTTTGGAGTGTCACTTGCTGTATTGACGTCATGTAGACACTGTAAATTTGAAAAGCACACTTTGGGGGAGGGAAATGCATATGTTGTTCTGTGCATGCTTGGCTGACCCACGAGCTTGCTTCACTTTCTAATAAAGACAAGCCCCTTTATTGAGTTAATTAAGATTAAATAATCACTGTCACCACCTACACAAACTTATCCAAGGCATGAAAGTGGAGGCTGTTCCCCTCGGCAGGTACAGCCTTGAAGGGATGATCTCTTCATCACTTGTCTTTTCTCTGTCCATGAGGCTGTCTCTCCTTTGAACATCAACGTGGTTTTGCTTTTGAATGAGAGGGTTAGCCATGCCCATCATGCAGACCACCCTGGGTAAGAGGCCTTGGGGTTTGACACAGGTCTTTGCAGATGTCCTAGTCTTGCTCAGAGAAAAGAAATGACTTCCTCAGGGTCACACGGCTAATAAATCCTTCTGCCACAATTCAAGCCCAGACATGCCCATACCTTTGTTAATGCCTGGGGCCCATTTGTAACCCAGGGCCTTCCTTCCTAAGTTTGTTCAAGTTCCCCAGAGTGTTGTTTCCCCAAACGTTTGGCAAAGAGTCCCTGCAATCAAGGGGTAGCTGCCTTGAGTTCTATGGAAAGCTCTCCTTTGACAGGCTCCTTCCCACATCTGTGTGGCTCAGTTTCCTTCAGGAAGGCAAGCATGGTGTGTGAGGAATCCATGCACCTGCTGTGGTTCTGCCTCAGGGGCACATAGGTGGGCCGTGGCCAGTCCAGCCTGTGTGATGGAGTGCCAGAGCCTGTGTTCTTATTTTCCTTGGCTTCACACATTCCAGCTGTGTTTGAGAGCATTCTTAGGAAATGAAGGCGAACTGTAACAAAGTTCACATGAGAGAAGAACTTAGCAATTCAGAGGGCCAAAGGAGGGGCAATGGAGGCAGGGGAGGGAAAGGTGGGGTCAGCTGGAAGGAAAGATGGACAGGCCAGAGGGTCCCCAGTCATGGGGAAATTTTCACTGGGGTCCCCTGGCCATATTCCCAAGTAGCTTATACCTTCCACACTTAGCTTCTTTCTCTCCTCACACTGAGGTTTTTATTAGTTGGCATATTTTTAAATTGCTGCATAAGGGCTGAGGAGACAGCTCAGGTGGTAAAGTGCTTTCGAGGCCTTGGGTTTGAGCCTCAGCATCCGTGTAAGCACGCTGACTATGTGGTACGTACTTCTGTTCCTAACGCTGGGGAGGTGGTTCTCACCGGCTGGCCAGTCTAGCCTACTTGGTGAGCTCTAGGACCTGTGTCAGAAAAGCAACACCTGATGCTGTTTCTGTTCTCCACACACACGTGCCCCCATACGAGGGGCATGCACACACATGTATACAGATTGATACATAGTCATTGCGATGTGTGTGGGGTGCAGTGTGTCATTTCCATCGCGTACACAAGGCGTAATGATCCGATCAGGATAAGAACCTTGCAGTCACTGCCCATGCCCAGGGTATCTTTGTCGGCTACAGGCAGATTCCTCAGGATTTGCTAATGGGTGTTTGTCATCTTCACTTACCATATCTCCTTTCCTCCCTCTCCCTCTCTCTCCCTCTCCTCAGAAGCACTGCTAGAACGTTCCACATTGGCAAGCACCTCACACTGCTGCTGTGAGCTCTACCGCTGCACCTGAGTGTTTCTTAGAGCAGAAAAGTAGCGCTTTCCTCCTGCTAAGCGTAGCTCTCTATTTTTAGTCATTTTCTTCTATTTAGATAGAAGGAAAGGCAGACATCCCAAAAATAGAGTTATGTAAGTTTCAGAAGAGGGGCTGAAAGTTTTGTATATCTTGTATGTTCTGTCTCAGCTTCTGAGGGAGTCTTGGTGTTGGGGGGAAACTGAGGCAAAGGAACCTGCTCAGCGGATCACAGCAGTTGGAGGTCTGAGGAAGGTTGGGAACTCACGCAGGAGGTCAGTTGGTCAAATCCCAGTCTCTGACATGTGCTATTGCTCAGAGGCACTTTGACCTCTGCTTTTCACATGTTGACAATTAGCAGGGTTTGATGTAACAAGTTGTAGGATGGTAGTTGACACCAATGCAGTTACGCGCGTGTGCACACACACACCCACAGACTCACATGCACTCACACACCCGCACACACAAAATGTCCTAGACTTATCCCTGCTATCTCTCATGTCCTCTTCTGTCTCCACTGCTTTGGTCGCGTGTCTGCTTTGTGACTTCCCTGCCCGTCATTGCACCCTCATATCCTCTCCACCAGGCCCATGATTCCAGCCTGCTTGTCTCCTCTTAGCCTTAGCTCTGTCTCTCTTCACATCACTTTGTCTCTCTCCCCTCAGTGGCCACATCTTTGCCTTGAGTGTTGCGTCTTTGGTTCAAGTCCTTTGGCCTGCAGGCCTTACTGAAGGCCATGATAATTGGTAAGAGGCAGTGATTGCCCAGGTAAGGTGGTCACTAAACAGGTACAATGATGTCCAATGGGAGAGCAGACCTAGGTGTTGGCTGTAAGCAGATCCAGGTGGAGCACACAGAAACACGTGGCTGTGGATGGTGGCCCCTGGCCGGAGTCACTGTGCACAAGCCTCTAGTTTCTGCACAAGTGTTCATGGATGGCATTGCCTAAGCACTGGTGCTTTGGTCACAACGCTGTCCTTCTCAACAAGAAAGGGACAGTTAACATTGCTGCTTCCATTTATTCATTCTGGTTCCATACATGCCCCTCTCCCCAAACCCTTGAAGACCACGTCACTGTATCATGAAACTGCTCTCAGATGCTTGCTGGTCATTCATTTCAAATGGCTCATCTCTGTGCCAAGCACTTTACATGTGGTGTTTCGTTTCTTTGTCCCCACTGGGGCGGCAGGGACAGACACACAGTCCCACATTGCTGCCTTCAGCAACCTGAAGAGTTCCCTTCACTTTCTTTAGGGATTTTGACTCAAGTGAAGTCAGAACATTGGCTATGATGCAGAAAAGAGTTTCAGGATGAGTCAGTATGAAGCAGAATTGGGGTTCATTAAAAATAGAAAGAAAGGTACCGGGGAGAGAATAAGGCACAGATCATGGGTGTGGGCTTCTCAAAGACACGTCATGCTTAAATGTCTTAGCATTAGCCATATATGCTATTTTGGTGGCTCTCAAGTTATATCTCAAGGGTTGCTAAGAAACATTTCACTTCCCTTCTTTTTTGATGAATTAGTTTATAGGGAGGCTCTGGGAATGCCTTGGGTGGGGTTACAATCTGACAAGGTAAAACCAGGAGCCACCAGATTACACAGGACAAGAAAGGACATGTCCTTTCAACTGGTGAGGTTCCTAGAGAATTGCTGGCTTATAGCTGAGAAGGGAGAAAGGCCTTGAGCAAAAAATTGTTAATTGTGTTGGAATTCTTGATTCTCAACCTGGGAGAAGCTTCAACCAAACCACCGAGTGAGGGGCTCCTTTCCTGCCCACGGCCATAGTTTCCTTTTTCTGTCCTGCCTCACCACCACCTTGTGAGCTCAGACACTGGGTCTACCTCACAGATGAGTTGATGCAGGTCCAGTGAGCATAACTCAGGCCCAGCTCACAACCACGCAGCAAGTTTCAGGACCTGGTCCTAAGCTGTTCCTCTGTGCCTGGACGTGTACTTTCCAGTGTAGGAAACTCACACTGTCTGCTTCCTTTGAAGACACCTCTACAGTTGACTTATTTCTTGTCTTTTCCTCCCCGAAAAGCTTCCTTACCAAGGAAGGAAAGTGTATGTGTGTGTGACTGTGTACATGTACATGTGTGCATACGTTTCCCCCACGTGCCTTATCTCATACCTTGGGGCATCCTTGATAGATTAAAATGAAAACTTGAGTTACACGGAAAAAAAAATGCCTGTTCCTGCACCATCATTTCCACCCTCAACACGCCTTAATGGATTCTCATGTGTGTCAGTGCAGAGAGAGTCTGTATTCCTGGGCTGACACGAAACACAGCTCACTATGCAAGACATGCAGTGATGCCTCAGACCTCCTGGGACAGAGGGACAGAGCTGTGGGTCTCAATAGGCCAGGAATGAAAATGAGATGAAATTCCTGCAGCCCATTTCTGATTATCTTTAAACTGATAACTAACTCACAAAGTGTCCTCCTTGCTGTGATATCAGTGACAGGCTCGTTGTTTTAATTAAAATTTCATGATTAATGTCAAATCCCTGGTTTCATGCTGACACTTTCCATCATTCATGTCTCTGGACAGATTAATTGATGACATTTTAAGTGAGATAACCAGGGCTTTAGGCCAATAAACTTATTCCATCCGATCTTAAGGACTCTTGCTTGAGCTAATGGTGTAAATGATGTGTGTGGCTTCTCTAAGGGTAGCCAGATCAAGATTAGTTTGGGGCTGGAGAGATGACTCAGTGGTTAAAGGTGCTTGCTTTCAATGCCTAATGGCCTGGGTTTGATTCCCCAGTACCCATGTGAAGCCAGATTCGCAAAGCGGAGCATGCGTTTGGAACTTGTTTTCAGTGGCAGGAGGCTCTGGCGTGCCCATTCTCTCTCTCTTTCTACTCTCTCTCAAATAAAAAATAAAATTAGTTTTTTTAATTGTCTTCTGGATGAATCATAGCTGATGGACATTTCCATTTTGAAACTATCCCTGACTACATCTTTAGCCATATGTAAAATGGACAGATTCTGCCCCAAACCATATGGAACTTTAGAATTTTCAAAATGTAAATTGCTCCATTCCTAGGGGAGCCCCAGTAGGCTCCCCTAATGTATTTTCCTGCCATGGGCAGGACTCTTTCTGAACATTCGACTGTGGTATGTGTGTTGACATGTTAGCTGAGCACTGTCTACAGTTGCCAACCATCTTTTACTGATAAATGGAGCAATAATGTTTTATTACTCAATTATCTCTCTTCCCTCTTCCATTTTCAAGGCTATGTGTATGTGTATATATATATATATATATATATATATATATATATATATATATATATAAAAAATCTATTTATCTCTCTCTCTCTCTCTCTCTCTCTCTCTATATATATATATATATATATATATATATATATATATATATATATATATATATATCAGGGCATGTCTTCCTTCCTGGCACAAAATTGTTTTACTCTACTATAGGTAATCTTTTTTTTGTAAATTCATAAAAGCACCCAGAGACTGGTTAGTAAATTAATGATGTTTCAGAAATGTTTTCTGAAAATCATGCACAAATTCATTACAGAAATGTTAAGAATCTGAAATTTCTGGATGGCTTGGATTTAGTTCCCTCTCCTAGGTAAAAGAAAATGAGTTAAATAGGTGAGTCTTGCAGCTTTGGAAGAGGAAACAGTCTAACACAGAAAATGCCACCTGCCTTAGACACCAGGTTAGCAATTTCTGCACACAGAGTCCATGAGCCGGGGCTCGGAGGGATTGCCTGTAGCATTTTTAATCACAAAGGAGTCTCAACTGACGTCTCTCATAACTGGGCCGTCCTTTGTGCTAGCCCTTGTTGCTGGCACTATGGTAGCAGATCTAGCAGATGTTTGTTGCATTTGTTTGGAATTGAAACATTCTTCAATGAGCCATGATTATTCCTCTGATGGATGCTGCCACATCTTTCCTACTCATCAAAGTGCCCCCTAACAGAGTGCACAGCCTCTCACAACTTGGAAGGCAAGTACCTGGTTTCTAATTCTCGGCCCACTCATCTGGTCTCCTGTACTGCTGGTCACTTAGCTGAAACTGTCACTTTTGAGATTGCTCACTCCCCATCACAGTGTCTGCAGTGATACTTGCCCCAGCCTGGAAATCTCGATCTCTCTTTTTCTTGCTCCTGGGTGGTCAGCACTCACATGGACCTTTTTTCTTTCTTGCTAGGCAAAGCAGGAAGAATGCCAGCTCAATCTCGCAGGACTCCTGGGAACAGAACTACGCCCCTGGTGAAGGCTTCCAGAGTGCCAAGGAGAACCCCAGGTATTCCAGCTACCAGGGCTCCCGGAATGGCTACCTGGGTGGGCATGGCTTCAATGCCAGGGTCATGCTGGAGACTCAGGAGCTCTTGCGTCAGGAGCAGAGGCGGAAGGAGCAGCAGATGAAGAAGCAGCCTCCATCTGAAGGTGTCCGGGGACCCTTCCGGCAAGACGTGCCCCCATCCCCCTCTCAGGTGGCCAGGCTGAACAGATTGCAGACCCCGGAGAAGGGGCGAGCTTTCTATTCCTGAGCACGAGGACGGCGCTTCGTGTCATGCAATAAAGGACATTTTCCTGTGAAGACTTGTGTTTGGGGAGTTTTTTACAAGCTCGATAGTACTACGGAATATTTCTGATGCTGGTTTCAGTGCCTTTAAGCAGTATGGGCAAAGAAACGGGAAGCCTTAACGTCTTTGCCACTGTGTCTCAAGTGTCTGTTTCACGAGAGGATTCCCCACCTCCTGACAATCATGTATTGAGGCATTCGTCGCTCTGCATGTCATCTGTGCAGCCCAGGAACTTGGCTCCATGGATCAGACGCTCATGGTGTTGGAAGTAGCAGGTGTTGATGACCCTCTCTCTCCCTCTGGGCTCTCAGCTGAGGGGCGACATCTCAGTGTCTGGAGCAGGAAAGTGGGGCTTTCCAGTACTTTGAAGCAGGGAAGTTTCTAGAACTCTGAATCCGCCTGGGTTTCCCTTTCCTTCCTCAGCTCCTCAGAGCAGGAAGGCTCTGCCATGGTGTTGAAGAAGCTAAGCCATATATGGCAACGTAATTTGCTTATCAGGGGGTCCTTTTCCCACTGCCTTATAACTCAACACTACCCATAGCATAATGATTCTAGTCTGTGTTTATGAATACACTTGTTCAGTCATGTTTCGGACATGTGTTAACATGGGTCTGCGCAAGGAATGAGGGGCATGGGAGTGGCCTGGGTGGGGGAAGGGCTGGGCCTGCCTCTCAGCTCTGTGGAAGGAAGGGAGTGGGAGCCGAGAGAAGATGCTGCCAGGTTGAACAGGGGCCAGTCCACCAACTCATTCTATTAATTACTTTCTGTAGCAACAGGTGGATGAAAGAGGCACTGTAAAGAGCAGGACCATGAAAAATCAGTCATTTTTGGATTCTAAAAACTGATCCCCAGTTTTTTAGGCTGGTTGAAATTGATTTTTATCTCCTACACCCAGACACTGTGTCCCTGCCTGGTGGGATCACATGACTAAATAATTGTCATGGAACACAAAGGGAAAGCTATTCCACTTCCCCTTAGAGAACGTTTCAGTGTCCCCAAACAGCGGTAACAAAAGGCAGCTCTCGTGTCTATGTCTTAGCTCACACGTGTGTCCCCAGGCCCTCCAGTGCGCCCCACTTCTCATCCGTTGGTCTGAACATCCTGTATTGTAAACCATGGCTGGGTTGCTAAAGTGCCTGTGATCTCTATGTATGGGGGGGAACAAAAAAAAAAAAACAAAAAACCCTTGAGATGAAAGCTCATTGTACCATGTATTAACAAAACAGAAAAGAAAAAAAAAAAAAGACATGTATTGATACGCCTATTTTTTTTTTTTACTGGCACATTGTATTTTTGTGTCCACTTGTTTTTAGAAAATATGTGAAGTGCCCACAGGCACCTGAGTCTCTTTTGCATCTCTGTGTAATGGTTCTGTTTGGTAACGACTTGCAGTGATGTTTAAGTGGTATTAGCAATGTCAGCGTGGTGACCTTGGATGGCAGTGGCTCTTTCTCACAGCCTTCTGGAGCTGTGAGCAACAGCTCTCCTTGTACATATCAGACTTCTAATAAAAGGCATATTTCTTCCTGTTCTTTTGGTGACTTTCATTTTTCTGTGAAATCTCTCTTCTTGCTGAATTTTTTAAAGTATATTAACAGACGTGATTTTTTTTTCATATTTGGTAAAAGTTGAAAGGGTCTTTCTATCTTTCATGTACAAACACAAAAGTGGGTGCTTGTTATTTTGAAGACCTGAGGAAAGGGGATAGGAGAGAAGGAGACTCTTCATCTTCTCTCTCTCCTCTCTCTCTCTTTCTCTCTCTCTCTCTCTCTCTGTGTATGTGTGTACATGCGCATGCTTTCTACCTTGTTGGAGACATGTTCTTGTTATTTATTGCTGTGAATGCCAAACTAGCTGGCACCTGAGCTTCAGGATTCTTCTGATTCCATCTCCCACTGTCATGTTGAAATTACAGACAGGTACACTACTTGCTTCTGGCTTTATGTGAGTTCTGGTCATCAGGCTTGCACAGCATATACTTTTAATCACTGAGGCATCTTTCCTAAGAAATCCTTCTTAATGAGAGCAATGGACGACATAGAAAGCTCAAAGGGACCCCCAAGAGATGTGAGCTAAAGGGGCCAGCTGGTTGGACCTAAATAAAGGGAAAGTCCAACAGGATGTCACGAGTGTCATTTTGGCAAGCCAGATGTCACCACTGAGCCCCTAACACATGTACTGTTGGCCCAAAGAATAATCCAGATTCTGTCGAACTTCCATAAACTTGGCTATTTTCCAGTCATAAAATAAGTGTATGCAATTTCCTTTAGATGCACATCCACCCATAGTTGTATGGTGTTTTGAAGGCTTAAGGTAGGAAACATCTCCAGGTATGCCTAGTATATCAAGGACCTCCATAGTCCCCTCTTGTAGAGTGCTTGGTGTCCATTGATTTCATGGAAATCCACATGTTGCTGCTAAATTAAATTCTAGTACCTCACACAACCCAAGGAAATATCACCTTTTTTTTTTTTTTTTGGCTCAAGGTATGGGAAAGTAGAAAAAAAAGATTTATTTTCTCTCTGGCCAGGAGGCCTGTTGCAAATGTTAAAACTCACAGGCTATTTATCTCAATGGATAGCAAGAATCAGAGTAGGAGAGGCAACAGTGAAAATGGTGAGGACTCAAATCATAAAGTGATTTTGGATTAAAACACACAGTGTGAGCCACAGTTTAGGAGTGCGGAGATAGGCTATCAATCAGTCAATCAATCCAAATTAAGGATTTACAAGGATTGCAAATTGCTCTTGGATTTAGGATCAGATCCTTCATTGGGCACCCTCAGAGAGAGGCCCAGCCCCATAAAGGGACACATGGGAACTCTGAGATGACCCTCAGAGTGGCACCGAGCGCCTTAACTGTTCACTGGACAGCAGAGTCCCACTGTGACACCATTACCACTGGATCCAGTAGACTAAAATAGTCTTGAAGGTCAGAGCCTGGGTTCTGGCAATCCTAACAAACTAGGCTCGGCCACTCATCAATAGGCCAATTAAAGAGACAAGTCACGATGAAAAACAAAGAAAATATGTTATTCAGTGTGGCTATATTGGAAAGAGGGCCAAACGAAGAGGTCCAGTTGACCCCAGAAGTCCATTTTCAGGATCCTGACCTGAGGTTTCGGTTTAGAGGACAGGTATGCATAGCTAAGTAGTTCCAGTCAAGGTGTGATCCCGCTCATCACTGGGCTCCAGGCTCTCTTACAAGGTGGTCAGACAAGTTGTCAGAACTGGTTGACATCTCTTCCTCGGAAAGAATTTCTTCCTCTGATTAGCACCAGGGTTTAGCCTTTTCCTTCTCCAAGCCTGAGATTCCTGGGAAAATTCCAATTTCTTGAGTTCATTGTCTCATAGCCACAGGGAGGGACACAAGTGTCTCTCTGGAATATCTTTATTCCCTCCAAGATGGTTACGATAGAAGAACATATATCCTAAGTACAAATCATGAAAATAATGGGGTGTAAGCTTCTCCACATTCTAGAGAAACACCTGACATTAGGTGTGTTTGAAGTTAAGAGGTTTGTTCTGGAGATTTACACCACTTTAGTTTGTACCTATGATGAGGGTGAACGATGTGTGGAAGCAGGAAGAAGGGGAGAGAAAGGGGGCTAGGGAGGGAGTGGCAGAGGGGAGAATGAGCAGGAAGAGACTGGAGTCCCATAATCCTCAGGGAGGTCATGCCTCCAATTGTGGCTGGAGAGCAAGGACTGGCTAGGGGGACATCAAGATTAACAGGACAGAGGACTGACAGCAGCCAGCCTCACCATGCAGCAAAGAGCATGGAAGGGGGGGGGCGCTATGTTATGTGAACGTCCTGTGAAGGTCATGAGATTTGTGGCCCAGAGCTTTGCATATGTTTACATTTTCCCAGCTCGCTCACTCTCGTTCTTGCGAATGCTTTGCCCTTTCTTAATATACTGTCTCTATTTCTGTTGCTGCCCACATGTCCCTAGTGAAATTCTTTGTTCCGGGACACAAGAACCTAGACTCTCAGTAGGTGGCTCCTATCCAGACTCTGACTACAAGTCACACCTATAACACAGTGACCTGCTAAGCCCCACCTCCCAATGGTTCCATCATCCCCCCTCCAGTAACACTATTGGGGACAAAAAGCTGTCTCTCTCAGAGTTCTCTATTATGAACCCTAAAGCTGAAACACATGTGCACATACACACCTCATGCTCATGCACCAACATACACACACACACACACACACACACACACACACACACACACACATGCACACCACATACATGCCCAAAACAAGAGCAACCTATGACCAAGCAGAAATGGCTTTGTTTGGGCTTTGTCAGTCACAAAGGACATGTATCTGCTGGCTCTCTGTGTGTGACAAATGTCCTTTGGACAGCATATAGTACACCAGGAATTGAAGTCTGTTGAACAGCGAGCTCTTTCTTTGCTTTTATTTTCCTTCCCCTCCCTTTTTCTTTGGAACAAAGACTTCTCCAAGGATGATCTGTTGGGTAAGAAGGTAATCTTCTTTTCTTCACAGACAGGATATTATCCTAATCAGGCAGCTAACAGGAGCGTTCACAGGTCAGAGAGTGAGAAGGACGAGGGAGGCTGTAATGGAAAAGCACCTCAGCTCTGAGTAATGACAGATCAAAAAGCTGGCTCAATTAAACTGACTTCTCTTTGGTTTTTCGAGGTAGGGTCTCGCTCTAGTCCAGGCTGACTTTTCTTTTAATGTGCGGGGATGAGGGTGGTAATTCTCAACATAGGCTTGCTTTTGCTCTCCAAAAACAAGCAGCTGGCATTCCGCCTCCGAGCCCCTAGGTAAAAGGCATGGCCTGCAGTGCCCTGCACGTAGAGGGAACCCATTTCCCACCACATGAGTCCTCATCTCCAATTACCTCCCAGGACAGTTCCTCCCTCCCCTCTCCCTTCCTTGGCTTTCAGTCCCCATTTGTCAATGCAGAAATCGGAATGACCTTTGTGCCCATAAATCTCATTTCTTTTGCGCGGTGTGGTGCTGAGGACTGAATGGAGGGTCTCACGCTTGCCAGGCAGGTGCTTCACTGCTGAGCCACACCGCAGCCGTTCCTCTTGTCTTCGTCATTTGATACAGTCCTGCTAAATTGCTCAAGCTGAAGCCCTGGATCACATTCTTGCAACACCAGGCCCAATAAATCTAATTTCTTTAGGTCACATCCTATAGCAGGCAATTTGACTTTTAAAGGATCCCACTGTGCCTCTCCTTGAGGATAGTTATCTTCCTCATGTCCCCCTCCTCCCTTCCTAAGTTCAGGTCTAAATGGCCAGTTTTCATTTTCGGATTGATTTTTTTTTCCTAGTTGTATGTGTGTGGGGTTCATGGCATGCGTGCAAGTATGTGCCCATCAGCACCCCATGCGCCTTCCTGGGCTGGGGTGCCCTCATCTGCACTAGTTGGAGGGGGGCTTTAGGGGGCCGGCTCTGCTCCACAGCTCTTCATGCCTCTTCTTATTTGAGCCAGAGTCTCTTACCGATCCCGAGCTTGCCTGTGGGCCTTGGGTGACAGATGTGTGGCCAAACCCAGCTGTTTCTGTGACTCCAGGGATTTGAATTCATCTCTCAGGCCTCCTCAGGTCCTCGGGCTTGCACAGGAAGTGCTCTTAAATGCTGAGCCATCTCTCCAGCTCCCACATTGATCTTTTTTATTTATTTATTTATTTATTTATTTTATTTTTTAAAGCTAGCCCTACCCCTAGCTTAACCATTTCTCTGGATCAGTCCACTAGAAACTGGACCCATGAGGGCAGTAAACGGGGGTGGG
The DNA here is from genome assembly GCA_004024765.1 of Zapus hudsonius. Classification (NCBI taxonomy): domain Eukaryota; kingdom Metazoa; phylum Chordata; class Mammalia; order Rodentia; family Dipodidae; genus Zapus; species Zapus hudsonius. The sequence continues at coordinate 10,106 of PVHP010011518.1, read as the reverse complement.
GGGAAGGGGGAAAGTTCACATCCACCCACATTGAAATAGAAAAATTACTGATCCTCCTTGCTTGGCCTTCTTTGCTCCCAGGATCAATTAAATGTGTGAAAAACACCCTTTCTCAGAGGTGCCTGGTGAACTTCTGAGTCATCTCACACTGCTGCTGGCTTAGAGAAAGAAGCCTTTTGGTGTGTGCCGCTGGGTGCTGTTGTGACAGGGTAGGGTGACTGGGACCCCAAGGGTAACCAGGAAAGTCCTTGGACTTATGTTTTTCCTTACCTGATCCCCTCCATAGAGTGGGAGGTGTCTCTTACTACAACTCAAACCTAATCTTGAAACTATGATTGTTCAAAGCCAGACCAATCAGCTCTCTCTGGCTCACCTGGGCCACAAGAAGATATAGTTACCTGGAGAAGGAAAGATTGCTCTCTTTTCCTTCATGGCTGCCCAGAAGAGAGACATCTGAATCTCCAAGCCTACGTAAGGCCCCTCACCACAGCCACCAGGGTTCTTTGCCACAGGAGCCTTTTGATTCCTCATGATGGGAGCTCTCTTACACTCTCTCCTCACTAGGCTGGAGATCTCTGTAGCTTCTTCTCTCCTGCTCTTAAATAAAGTCTCCCACTAAACCTTATCCTCTGATGGTCTATAATTTTAATTTTTTAATTGTATATGACAAGAATCCGGGTACACTTAAATTTTAAGCTGGGAACTGCAAGTCCCCTGTTCCACTGTGGGTGCCTCCCCATGGCTGAATTCTCCTGGGACCCCAGCCTCCGAATCTACACCTAGAAGATGGCCCTGTTCCTGTGGGCTGCTTTCCCATCTCTAAAGGCAAGTGCTGTGGCTTCCTGAAGGATTTTATGATGCAAATATTTTAAGTACAGCTTAGAAGGTTTTGCTATTAAAAACAGTCTCACAAGGCTCAGGTCCCCAAGACTATAGACAACCTGAGGGAAAGAGCCATACATCCTAGGCAACTATCAGGAATCTCTGAACCAATTGTGACCTCAGCTAATGATTTGGTTTCTGGGTCGGGCTCATGTTGGATTTGCTTTTATTCCACACACTGTCAGCAGAAACACACTGCTTGTGGATGTTCGTGTGGAGATGACATGGTCAAAACCATGCGCCAGTGACACAAAGATGGGTCAGAGGGGTGCTAGCCAATGAAGTGGGAGTGTGTTGCAACGGAACAGCCCTTTGGACTCATCTCAGGAAGCCTCAAAGTCAATTTGTCCTGCTCATGCCCTGACTTGCAACTTCATTTCCAGACTTTTCTGCATTGTTATCTACTTCACTGGACATCCAAGCTGGTCCCTGCAGCCACAGCATTCCTGTAATGGGGTGAGCTGGGGGTTAGTTAGAATTTAGATAATGCCCAGCAAAATTCTAATGCACCCCAAAATTTGAGGAGTACCTAGATTCTTGTCTATAAAGTTAAAGAATTAAAATCATAGACAACAAGATAGTAAGATATAGTGGGAGACTTTATTATTTAAGGGAACATGGGGAGTTACAGAGTTCTCCAGCCACCAGTGTGGGGAAAACACATGTTAGAGAGTTTAACAGAACTTATATTGTTCAGCTAAACAAGCAGAGGAAAAAAAAGATACAGAGGGCTCCCATCATGGAAGGAGAGGTTCATGAGGGAAAAAGTCTGGAGCCTTAGGCCTTACCTTCCTAAGGCCTGGATCAGAGGTCCTTCTACTCCATTGCCATGTGGGGAAGAGGAGAGCTTTCTTCTAAGGAAGTTAATTTAAGTTTTCCTCAGGTGAGTCAGAGAGACAGCTGATTGGTTTATATCTGACCAATCAGTTTTAGCCCCTAGGTTGTAGCTCTAACTAGACACCTTCCACTCAAGGGGAGGGGTTGTCTCTGCAGACACCTGACTCTGTCACAATCCCCCCTCTGAAGAAATAACCCTAACTGCTGTTAGGGTACTGGGGTGTGGAATTTGGAAAAAAAGCATCAGAAAGTACAAACATGTTTAAGAAAATAAAAGCACCAGAAGAAGTACATATATGTTTAAGAAAGAAGAATTAACAATACCTATTTTTGAACCTATTAAGAGGCCAGGCAAGCTTAATAGAGGCGAGCTCTGACTGGTGAGGGGTTAAGGAGGAGCTTGGCAACATTATGTGGGGTCTCCTAAACTCTCACATTCCCACATAAGACAAGCCCATGATCAGACCACACAGGCCTTGCTTCCCACTTTATATGGTCGATTTATTCATGGTACCTTATAATTTGGAAAGTGCTCTCATCTTTTCTTTCCGAGTCTTCAGACACTAGGGAGAGGGCCAGAGACAGGAGGCTGATTAGTCACTAAGTTTTTGACTTGCCAGTCAATCATTAATTCCAACCCAAACCCCATTGTCCTAACAATGACCCACCCTTGTCACATAAAGGTTTTACCAAAATAAAACACAGGATGAACCACAGTGGGAGTGATCCCAGCTTTTCTAGAGACTGAGACCAGAAGATCACAAGTTTGAGACCTCCCTGGGCTTAAAAAAATTGTACTTAGTAATGAAATGTACTTAGCTCTGAAATAAAATTTTACTGGGCTAAGCATGTAATTCAGAGTGCCCACCTAGCATGTGCAAGGTCCTGGGTTTGTACTACAAAATCAAGAAACTGGTTTTTCAAATAGTGTGTATGTGTGTTGTGTGTGTGTGTGTGTGTGTGTGTGTGTGTGTGTGTGTGTGCGCGCAGGTGTGCATGTGTGTGTTTGAGTGTGTGTGTGAGGACCAGAGGACAACTTTTGGTTTCATTCCTCAGAAACACTATCTACCATTTCTGAAAAAAGATCTCTCACTGGCCTAGATCTCACCAAATAGGTTAGATTGGCTAGCCCACAAGCCCCAGCACAAGGATTATGGCACACACTACCACACCAGCATTTTTACATGGGTGGTGGGGATTGAACTCAGGTCCTCATGCTTGTAGGGAAATGACTTTTCTATCTGAGCTATAAATAAATGTTATTGATTATAGAACGATTCATATGTGTCAGTCTCTGAGCTCCCTCCCCCTACCAAACTGGGACACTTCAAAGGGCCCCATTGCACCCCTTCCCACAGCTCCCACTGACTAGCCCCACCCCTAGACCATCAGGGGCAGAAAAGCCCTTCCATCACTAAATTCTCTGCTTTTTCTTTCCCTTCTCACCCCAGGGGGGGGCATGTTTCTGTCCTTACTTCTCTACTCATGTGTCTGCTTTCTTCTATCTCTTTCTGTCTCTCTGCCATTTCTCAATCTCTCTCTTTCTCTCTCTCTCTCCCACTCAGCATGCACCCACAGCACTGGGGGTCTGCCCTTTTGGCAGGCTCTTCCTCTCACCACGCCAAAAGTCCCTGGGACATACAGGACGTTTACCTGGTGACTCAATGCCTTCAATCCAACTGGCAGGCTGACTCCCACAACCTGCCACAGGCTCCCCTTTTCCTTCCTTTCCTCTCTTCTTAAAGCTAAAGTAATGCCTCCCAATTTGCAGCAGATTAATAAAGTCCTTGATTCATATTGTATCTGGTCTCTGGTCATCCTTCTAGGATCTTCTCCCCCCAAACAGCCAATGTAATTGGTTCCCCGACCAGGAATCAAACCCAGGCCCTGCTGATGAGAGTGCTTAACCCTATCCACTAGACCACCTTAGATGCACTTGAAAATTATGCATATAGATATATGTGATATACATCACATGTATATCCACAAACATGTATGTATGTACATACAGTGGCCTTTTTACACATATTGTATAGTGAATCTGTTAAAATGGATAATTCCAGGCTTCATATACATGGATGAGCCATGTGGCTCTCATGTGTCACTGTTTAAGACCAGAAGGTCTTCACTCCCAAGTCAGGTTTACTGGCTCTTCAGACACTGGAGTTTCAAGAGACAGAAGAGCGTTTTGAAAAGTGAGTGGAGTCTGACGCATGAGGGAGGCAGGATGTGGCCTGGTACAGACTGGCCACAACCACAGGCCAATCCCTGCCGTGAAATTCCTGAAACAGATGCAGGAGAGACCCTGAACTACCTCTAAGTGGAAGAGGTGGTAGAACTATGCCCGTCTGCATGGAACCATGGGCTGCTTTCAGTGCAGACAGGCAGGAAGAGCCTGGTGATGATATGGTGAGACCCGCATTAAAAGCATTCTCCAGCTTTCTGAGTTGGGAAGAGAATGTAAATCATCTTAGCGAGGATGTGTTCCTTCCATGTCCCTTCCTTTCTGTTTTATTTTTCTTTGGGCAAAGAGATACCATAGCAAGAGCCAAGGGGCAATGATCCATTCACAGAGTTGGGTAGATAGAATTTATCTTCAAAGTGCTAGAATATTAATTATGTGCAGAAAGAAACTTCTAGCTCTGAGACATTCCCAATGAAGCAAGGAGCTTATTTCACTCGAGATCCTAATGGGACACAGTTGTGATATCTCCCAGAGCCTGGCGGTGCTGGGCAGGGCCTCCTTTCAAGCAGAGAGAAGCAGGGAGGCTGCTGGCTGACTGAGAAGCTCTGGGGGGCCCTGCATGAGGACAGTGTATGTGCACCCCCTGATGCCTAGGTCTCCTCTTCAGGACTCCTCAGGAGGCAGGAGCCAGCAGCAGATGCCCAGGGGGCTCCTCCCATGCCATCCCACGCCCTAGAGAAGACAGCGGATGTCACCGGCTCACCGCTGGCCCTGGGACCCGTTTCCAATATCTAATCCTCCAGAACAAGGCGATCGCTTCCCTGGGCTCCAGCCCTGCTTCCTGTGAGCAGGAAATGTGCTCTTCCTTCATTAGGGGTGCTCAGGGGGGCTTGGGGTCTGACAGTCACTGTAGACGCATGATGACTGCCTTCAGCTGTGGGTCTCAGTCCTTTTAGGCAGTCCCTCTGGGCTAATTGAAAATCCCGGACATCCTGTTGGTATCATTTGCTCAAGGTAATAGGAAGGCCATGAAGAAACCAGTATTGATTTTCTAAGAAGAAGCCATTTTGATGGCCTGAAACGTGTACTGTAGAATGTGCAGTCACCTTAGGGAAAAAAAATAATGATCTCCCGTTCACTTATTCATTAGTTGGCTCCTGCTGTAGTAGTGCTGAGCTGGGTGCTGGGCCCACACTAGAGAGAACACAGACAGGGTCTCTGAGGAGTGGCTAGAGAGCACCCAGAGGGTGCTATTGCTAGGCAGACAGCATAGCAGGAGCTGGAGGCAGAAAGTGAGGAGGTTTAATGGAGGTGAGGGAACCCCGATGCTGTGTGAGAGAAGAGGCCTCTGGCAGGAAGGCACACACACCTGCATCCCTGCTCCCTTTAAAGGATAACTGGTGTTTATTTTTCCAGGTAAATATGGTCAAGGGAGAAAGGAGCAAGAACGTTCATTATGATAATGATTCAGTCAGTGGAGAGATAACTCAGCAGTCAAGTGCTGGCCTCACAAGCTTGGACCTGAGCTCCATTCTCAAAACCCAAATAAACCCCAGCGGGTTAGTCCATGTCTGTAATCACAGCCCTGGGGAGTCAGAGACAGGAAGATTCCTGGGACTTGCTTGTCAGCATTCTAGACGAATAGGTGAACCCTGGCCAATGAGAAGCCTTGCCACAATAAAGAGGTGACAATGTTCCCAAGGATGGTATTGTCCTCTGGCCTTCTAACACCTACACACATGAACATACATGCACACCAAACACACATATTAAAAAAATAAAGAGTGACAAAAGGAGAATGAAAGTCAGACAAGGACCTGAAAAAAAGCTGGTCAAGGGGTGCTGGAGTTGGGGATGGAAGCTCCAGAGATTATGGAGGGAACGTGGGCAGGAGTGGCAGCGGTGAGGTCACAGGACATGCTGGTTGTGGGAGATATTAGACACGCTCTATGGAAGCAAGGAAGCCTGGGAATATAGGCCAATGTACTCAAAGGATCTTCCCCTTGTGTGTGGGAGTCAACATCAGCAACAAAACCCACGCTGAGACAGTGGCTCAGGTGCTAAAATCTTCACAGAATGAACTATAGAAGATTGTGTGAGGAGTAAAACTCATGCAGCCTAATTACCAAGCTTCAAAGGAAGAGCGTGGCCCACAGATGCCAGTAAGAAGACAGACACCGATTCCATCTCCAAGCCCAAAACAAACCCTGTGAGTAAAACCAGCCACTGCCCTGAGAAAGTGGGTGTCATGTAAAGCAAGAAAAGGGTGATGGATATGCCAAGCCCTTAGGTGGGTGGGATCCCCTAATGGGGGTGAACTAGAGCATCAGGCCTCCTGTATGTCTGAAGAAAATGGAGGCACTGGACAGGGAAGCTCTGTGGTCTCAGGGGAGGTAGAAGCTCTCTGTGAACATCAGGGCCCATAGCGAAGAGGCAGGACACTGCAATTTCTTTCATAGTTGTGATCCCAATTCCAACACCTGCTTTTTGCTTTTGCCTTGACAATACACATATTCATTCGTTCGTTCATTCATGCATTCAGGGCCAGATGATGTTGGTCACTGGCATTAAGTGGTGAATGAGAGAAACCCGGATGTTCTCATCAAAACGCCAGTCCAAAGTCAAAGGCATTAACTCCACACACACACACACACACACACACACACACACACACACACACACTTACACTAATAGATGGAGTGTGGAAAACTGTGACAAGAGACTAGCAGGGGAGGAGACCTAGAGAAGTGGGGACATGTAAACTGAGCCTTGAAGAATTCTGAAAACATAACAAGAATTTTGACATGCAGCCAAGTTCCCAGAAACTTTATTCCCTTAGAACACCAAGGTTTTGTTTCTCTAAAACTGAGCAATGAAACCAAAAGTTGGCTACATGCAAGTCTCTAACTGTTAAAAAGTATTGCTTATTAGGGGAAAAAATCTGAACCTAAACATTCAAAATAGGGAGGAAACTAATTAAATGATGATATGAATGTATCGGTATGTGGTAATTATTAATAATAATGTCTATAAATAAAATTCATTACCATGCAAATATAACTATGATGCATTGTTCAATGAACGATACTAGGCTATCCAATGGTGGCCACACATGACTATATACGTAATATATACATGTGCATGCATGCATACATGAAGAGGAGGACTCCCCACAGTATTAACAAGTTACTGCCAGGTGTTTGGGTTAATGCATTTACTTACTTTTAAAATCTGTATCTTCATTAAAATTAGCAACTTTTTTTTTAATATTTTATTTATTCATTTCAAGCAGAGAGAGAAAGAGAAAGAGAGAACACACTAGGGCCACCACCTTGTGGGTCTGGCTTATGTGGGTCTTGGGGAATTGAACCCGGGGCCTTAGGCACTGGAGGCAAGTGCCTTAACCGCTGAGCCATCTCTCCAGCCCAAAATTAGCAACTTTTAAAATCTGCATTTAAAAACAGTTGGGGACTGGGGAGATGGCAAACTGCTTGATTTGCAAGCACGAAGACCTGAATCCTTAGAACCTATACCTAAAATGGACGGGTTGAAGAGATGGCTCAGCAGTTCAAGGCCCTGGCTTGCAATGCCTGCAGGCCTAGTTTATTACCTCAATACCCATGTAAAGCCAAATGCATGAAGTGGCACATGGGTCTGGAGTTTGTTTACAGAGGCAGGAAGCCCTGGCATGCCCATTTCTCTCTCTTCCTCTCCCCTCTCTGTCAAATAAATAAATAACATTTTTAAAGGCATGGTAGTGCCTGCTTGCAATCTCAGTACTAGGGAGGCGAGGCAAGAACCTGTCTAGTCTACTTGGAGAGTTCCAGGCCAGTGATAGACCCTGTCTCAAAAACCATGGACAAGCCTGAGAGTAATGATCCCTGAGTTTGGCCTCTGGCTTCCACACACATGCACACATGTGTACCACACATACACATGTGCCCACACACACTAGTATCTTCAGTCCTTTCGCATGCTATTTGTCCTGAGTTGTCTCCATGTGATGACAATATTTGGTCAGAATTTGCTGAATGTCCCAAGCCCCAGCCCTTGTGTGTGCAGTGAGAACAGAAAAGGGTCATCTGGGCACCTTAAGGAGGTTCACTCCAGGCAGGGTGGAGGAACCCCCCACATGGGGAGGCCAGGAGAGAAGAAACCTCCAGCATGCAATGTGCAAAGGTGGGGTTCAACCACTTGTGGAAGTGGCCCTGTGGTCCAGGGCTAAGTCAGGCAGGAAAAGCCTTCCCTGTAAGTGTTCAGCCATGCCAGCTGAAGGTGGAGGGCTAGCAGGTTTCTGAGCGCCTCCTTACTTATTCATTCCTTCGCCATGTGTGTGTTGAGTGCGTCAGACACAGAGTGAGAAGTGCGGGGCCCACTGGTAAGTGAGTGATGTGGAACTTCGATATGAGCTCATCTGGGGACACACAGAGGGCTCTGTGGAGGATACAGCAGTGTGTTCACAGTGGTGACTGAGGCAGAGTGGGAGGGCCGGGGAGGCAGGGCCCATGGCCTGTGACCTAGAGGGTTGGTCAGCCTACATACAGCTTTATTGCTGCCAACACTGGACAGAGGATGTATTGGTCACATCGCCGAGGCCAAGGATAGGCTGTGGTTATTGGCAAAGGCAAGTTCTAGAAGGAAAGCCGGGAACAGAAGACCAGACAATCCAGGCCTTTCAGCAACAGAGAAGCAAAAACAGCAGGAGAGTCTCCACAATGAATGTTGGGGACACCCTACATGCCGAAAGGTATGGCACTGGTAAAAGTGACCTTGAACCCACTAACCAGGCCAGAAATCCCCCAAGAACAAGGAAGGGCAACATGCTGGAAATGAGTCATGGTGATGGTGGTGAGTGAGAGCCTCATGGAATTTAGATGAGGGAGCCAGGACAAGAACAGAATGTAAGGAGCTGTAAGGATAAAGGAAGATGTCTACCCTAGGCCCAGGTCCAAACCACAACAGGTTCCCTGAAAATCTGAGACTTTGGTGAGGATTGCCATAAATGAAGAAAATGGTCACAATGGTAAGAGAGTAGAGGGGGCAGGGTTCCCTGGCTTCCTCTTAGTGATGGAGTTCCAGGGGCATTTTCATACTCTAAGCTGTGGACTCCCGTGGAGGTGAGTGGTCATCCCAACACTCTAGATGGGGGCTCCCGTGGAGGTGAGGAGATCCAGGGTAGGGAGTGTGATCTTCACAGCAGGACACAAGGTCAGCCATCTGACTTCCCAGCTCCCTTATACCCATAGCAACTTGGTTTGATGATGTCCACAGACGCTCAGGTTCATTTTCTCCCCCAATTAAAGAATCTGGAGGCAATAAGAGTCTAAAAATAAAGCAGAACAGAGTTTATTCAAATGTGAAGTAAAGAGACAGAGAGATGAGAGAATCCAGAAACTGGAATCTGCTGCCCACTGGAGCAGGGCTTTGGTAGAAAGAGAAAGCCTTCTCTCCCAGGGTCTGTGATGGGTGAGCTGACATGACGATGCTGATTGGTCCACGATGCACTATGAAGGGAAAGTCCTCCAAGCAAGTGTCATGGTTTGATACAGGTGTCCCCCACAAACAATTGAATGTGTTCTGATAGATCGATCCTCAGCTGATGGCAGTTTGGGTTTTACAACCTCGATGAAGCTGTGTTGTTGGGGGCGGGCTTATGGGGGTTATAAGCCAGCTTCCCCTTGTCAGAGTTTGGCACACCTTCCTGCCGCTGTTTGCAGTGCTGTGGCAGAGGTGATGTCCAGCCCTCTGCTCATGCCATCGTTTTCCCTGCCAGGATGGAGTCTCCCCTTGAGTCCAAAAGCCAAATAAACCCATTCTTCTACAAGCCACTTTTTTTTGGGTTCTTTCTGGGCAGCAACTAGAAAGCTGACTGCAACAGTTTTGGTACCAGGATGTGGGGTCATCTGTTGCTGCTAGAACCCTGATCTTGTGGCTTTGGTCTTCTGGAAGTGATCTACAGGAGGAATGTGGAAGGATTTGAAATCTCGGCCTAAGAGATGCCTCGCAGTGTTGCGAGTACAGCTTCATGGATCATTCTGGTCAGAGTTGAAAGACCTGAATGTAATGAGAACTATGGACTGTGAGGTTTGGCTTACGAGGGTGAGAACTTGGTCAGGACTGTGCCAGAGGCAGTTTGCGTGAGAGGCTTGCTGTGTTCTGCCTGCCTGTGTCCTGGAAACCTGTGCAGGGTTGTTTTACGTAA